>CP092874.1:2362627-2672804 GCA_030710605.1 Cordylochernes scorpioides
GGATAACAAAGCGTTTGTACATTATATAAATTGTTTCAAAATTAAATGTTTATAACCATTATATATATATCAATTGTATATGTCTGTTTATATTTATGCTAATAGTTACATATTTGTAAATTGTAATATTATTAATACAGTAATTATATATGTATGTCATAATATATACTCTTCCAGGAATAATAAAGCAAACCTACAGTAAACCCAGAGAGAGACGGGAGGGTAAGGACCGGTCACTTTAGACATCAGCGACATTCCAGGGGGCGACTACTGGTACCGTTACTTGGAACCTTGGGACTTTTAAGACAGTGGGGGATTGTGTGCGACACGAACGGCCGCCCGGCTCTCTCCCTCTCTCTCTGGTTGCCTGGGTTCCTTCTCCAACTTGTGGTGTGATTATTTCTCTTCCCACCTTATTATATTGTCATATATATATATATATATATATTATATAATCTAAAATACAAATATTTTATTTTTTTTAAAACATATATTTTATTTTTTCATTCATTGACTGTTCTGCATTTTTGACCATATATTCAAAAAAATATCACTTTTAATTATTATTGTTGTAAATATGTATATTTAACCATACCTATCTTTTAAAAATCACGAATATAGAATTCATTTTCTAAATTTTATATTACTGTGATATAAATAATTTTATGTATATTTTTACTTCAAGAGATTCAAAATAAAAATCTGCTTGAAAGGTAAATAATTATTTTTATTTTTCCACGACTGCACCTCTTTTCAACAATCAAACACAAAAAATTCTAAAATATAACATATATATATATATATATATGAGACTAGCGGACCCGCCCGGCTTCGCCCGGGTTTTACCCGAGTGAATGTTTGTCTAACGAACATTTGTTAAAACAATTCTCTTTAAACTTATAAAACGTATTCGGCTTCGCCCGGGGTTTTACCCGAGTAAAGGTTTGTCTAGCGAACATTTGTTAAAACAATTATCTAAAAACTTATTAAAAAATAAAAAAGATATATTTGATAATTTGAAACTCGTAAATTTGAATCTCTCGATAAAGTGAACATTTTTTCCCGGTCCCTGTGTGCCTTGTCATCCTGAATTTTGTCTTTCCTAATTTTCTACATTAGAAAATCATAGTTTTATCTAGTGAACATTTTTTCCCGGTCCCTTGAGAAATACTCGATAAGTTGAATAAAATCAATTTTAATTGGTTCCCTCGGTAATTGGAAGTTAAAGGAATAGTATCTTCGCCTTGGAATTGTATCATTATTCTTGTCGCAAATAAATTGCCGTGTCATCCTGAGATAATCTTACTTTTGATAAATAATATTTAAGATAACAAACTTAGTGATAAGAAAACTTGTTATCATCGTCACAATGGGGGCGCTGCTTGCGAGTTAAATCTACAAATCTGCAAATAACTCTAAGGATATTCAAGATATTCATGAAATTATTTTTCAAAAACCTTCCCGGTGATATACCTAATAATATTCCAAAATTTCACGGCGATTGGATGTATGGTTTTTGAATCTATAGAGTACAGACAGACAGACATTCAATTTTATATATATAGATTAGCAGTAATTAAACGTAACAGTAAGAAAATGTTGATTTTAATATATGTAAATAGAGTCTCTTAAGAAAGACCACCTAAAAACATGACTCAACTTGTTTCTCCTGTAGGTGGTCTCTCATTGGAGGTTCTAATTGATATTAAAGAATCTCTAATAGACCTTTAATAAGAGACTGCCTCTCGGAGAGACGGTTTAAGCTACGATTTTAGGCATCCTCTCAATGGAAGCTCTACTGTATCTACTTTTTCACACTGTTTGGCTTAATAAATGCCATTTTAACCATTTTAAATGTGTATCAATCGAGTTTTTTTTTAATATTTTATATCCAAAATCACTTCATTTCAATTCATAGGGAATTCTTAACATTTTTTTTTTTGTCTTCATTCAGCTCATTTTCTATTATATTTTAAGCCATTGTTCCATTATACATATTTAATACCGTTTACACTGTTTTACTTTCAAAAATGTCGATGAAATGAGTAGTTTGGTCCGGCATAAAGAAGAGGCATATAATCATTTTTTTCTATATGCATGATAATATTATTTCAATTTTATATATATAGATAGATAGAGATTTACTCTTCATTGTTGGCTTTTTATCTTACATTCATTCTTCATTGTTGGCTTTTTATATTACATTCACTCTTCATTGTTGGCTTTTTATCTTACATTCACTCTTCATTGTTGGCTTTTTATATTATATTTACTCTTCATTGTTGGCTTTTTATCTTACATTCATTCTTCATTGTTGGCTTTTTATATTACAATTACTATTCATTGTTGGCTTTTTATCTTATATTCACTCTTTATTGTTGGCTTTTTATCTTACATTCATTCTTCATTGTTGGCTTTTTATCTTACATTCACTCTTCATTGTTGGCTTTTTATCTTACATTCATTCTTCATTGTTGGCTTTTTATATTACATTCACTCTTCATTGTTGGCTTTTTATATCATATAGAAAATCATAGTTTTATCTAGTGAACATTTTTTCCCGTGTCACATTGCCGTGTCATCCTGAGATAATCTTACTTTTGATAAATAATATTTAAGATAACAAACTTAGTGATAAGAAAACTTGTTATCATCGTCACAATGGGGGCGCTGCTTGCGAGTTAAATCTACAAATCTGCAAATAACTCTAAGGATATTCAAGATATTCATGCAATTATTTTTCTAAAACCTTCCCGGTGATATACCTAATAATATCCCAAAATTTCACGGCGATTGGATGTATGGTTTTTGAATCTATAGAGTACAAACAAACAGACAGACAGACATTCAATTTTATATATATAGATAATAAAAATATGATTTTTATTATTAATAAAATAATTAAAATTCTATAATCACATAGTTAAATTTTAAAATGAAAGGAATCCTTAACAAAAGGAATATAACCTAATATTACTTTTATTGTAAATAGATGATAACATTGTAGTTGTATGTAGGCAAAAACTGTTTGCTTTAAAAATAAACAAAAAATAAATACAATTTTGGGAAAAAAGTTATCAATCATTTCCATCCACGACTGCATGAATTGGTAACGTAACTAGAATACGTCTTTTTTTATGACATATATATATATATCCCTATATATAGTCACGACCGTCACATGGTCTCTTCATTTCTCCCTCCTTCAATGCCTTCCTCTACTGAGGGTAGGCCACATGGTCTCTTCATTTCTCTCTCCTTCAAAATTGAATTTTTCACATTCGATAGTTTGCAGTTGTATGGACGATATAGTCTCGACCGTCATGGGCCGGCCGGTTCTGTCACGGATGCGCGCGCACAGGGAGGTCACGTGCTCGCTGGCAGCCAACGGGCGCGCGCCGCCGGCATTACGTCATAGATTATAAACACAAGGTAATAAGGCCAAATAAAAAAATAGTGTGTGATAAGGCACAATTATTATTATATTATAATTATTATCCATCCATAAACTTATATAGTCACGACCGTCATGGGCCGGCCGGCCGGTTCTGTCACGGATGCGCGCGCATCATCATTATGATCATTATCATTATCTAATGATAATAATAATAATAATAATAATTATTATTATTATTATTATATTATTATTATCCATCCAGTATATATATAGTCACGACCGTCATGGGCCGGCCGGTTCTGTCACGAATGCGCGCGCACAGGGAGGTCACGTGCTCGCTGGCAGCCAACGGGCGCGCGCCGCCGGCATTACGTCATAGATTTTAAACACAAGGTAATAAGGCCAAAAAAAAAAATAGTGTGTGATAAGGCACAATTTGGATTATCTACTTATATAATTGCCTTATTCTCTCTGTGTGAAGTTCACTGTGTGAAGTTCACGGATAGATTTTGGTCAGAATGGATAAAATAAAAAAAGTGTCAAGGGATGGGAATCGAACCCACGACCTTCCGCTTACCGGGCTTACCTAGGCTACCCTGGACATATTTTTCCGTTCACACTTTTATTTTTATATTTTCAAGACACACACAGTTTGGGGCGGGACGTTTCACAAGAGAGACATCCACGGCGCCAATTTATAATTGTAACGAATAGTATTTTAATTAAAACATTTTTAAAATATATACGCACTCGGGTAAAACCCGGGCGTTGCCCGGGCCATTCGTCTAGTATGTAATATATATAACCTTCGATATTAGGTTTATATATAAACATAGAATGTATCATAATAAGGAGCTACTGTTTCATTCTTTATACTACGTACAACACCTTTTATAGTCTATTTCTTCTATTTTACCTTTAAACTCTGTATAAATATTTAGGAATAAACCATTAATATATTATTGGTTTATAGATGCTGGGGGTGATGAAGACAAAGGTAAATAATGAATATTGAATCAGTAGTTTCCTAAAAAAATAATATTTTTATTTTTATGATTGTTAGAAATGTTAATAGAATATATTTAGGTATTTTAAATCAAAAAGGCATATATTGGATCAAAATATTATTTATTTTACCAATATTTCAGTTGGCTGAACGCCAACCTTTATCAAGGTATTGTAGTTTATCAATATTGATAAAGGTTGGCGTTCTGCCAACTGAAATATTGGTAAAATAAATGATATTTTGATCCAATATATGCCTTTTTAATTGAAGATTTTTTATTGATTGCTCTATTTTCAAAACATTATATAGGTATATGAATATTTAGACTATTTATTCATTTAAAATATTAATATAAAAAACTTTGTTTGTTAAATATATTATATATAGATGGCGGAAATAAGCCACATACAGGTAATTCGTCATTTTGAAAATATTACTTAAAATATATTTGCAAATGATTATTCGGGATGGTAAATGAATTAGCAATAGAATGCATCAAAGTATCTTTACAATGAATCAAGTGAAAAAATAACAAATAGATATGAATATTATATATATGAAGGCATTAATACCTCTTTTATACTATACTGGTATTTTCATATATCATAGTAAACACACAATTATGAAATAGATTAAAGATTAGCCCACATTTATGATATATTTGAAAAAAGTAAAAATAATTATCAGGTAAAAAATTCTTTTAATTTTAAATTTGCAAGATTTCGAGAAAATATACTGTTCTTCAACGGGCTGATACTCTATGTACAATCTCTAAATAATATTTATACAAAATAATTGAAAACTTTTGTTATTGGCATGGCACTCGCTTTCGCAATATAGAGATTGTACATAGAGTATCATCCCATTGAAGAGCAGTATATTCGGTCGAAAGCTTGCAAATTTAAAATTAAAAGAAAACTTTCACCTGATATTGATTTTTACTTTTTTTCAAATAATTTCTGGGTAATTATTGCTAACATATTTATGATATATATTAATAATGAAAAAAATTATAAGGCTATTATTATAAGAAATTATATTCATTTAAAAATTTCATGAAGTAAATTAGAGCCAAAATATCTCGAATCAGGCTTTTTTATGTTTGAAAAAAATTTAAAAGCATAGAATGAAAGGGTGTATATATGAGTTATATAATATAATGAAAGGACAACTAATCATGTAACTCAAAGATTCTGATCGTTTTACGCCATGTATCACAATCAAGAGATAGCGTTTCATTGTTTATATTACTTATATTTTTATATTATTCTTTTAAACTCCATTTTATATATTTATGCATGTGCCATTAATCTATTATTTGTTTATAGAACCTCAGGGTGATGATGGCAAAGGTAAATAGTAAATATCAATAAAGTAGTTTTCTTTAAAAAAAATGTATATTATTATTTGTTGATTGTTAAAAATGCTAATGGAGTATATTTAAGTATGTTATTAATCGGAATTAATTTTTATATTAAACTAGCCGAATGACCCGGGCAATGCCCGGGTTTTACCCGATTAAATGTTTTTATTCAAATACTATTCGTTACAATTATAAATTGGCGCCGTGGATGTCACTCTTGTGAAACGTCCCGCTCCAAACTTTGTGTCTGAGAAGCGATATTTTTATAGAAAGATGATCTGGCTTTTGTTTTCTGCTCGTATAAATGTTTTTTTTTTGTTAGAATTTTGTTCCTGCGTACAAAATAATGAACTGGTTTCACTCGTGGTCTCTGCTTTTCGGAATTTTTCCCGATATAATTTTGTATCTGATAATCAAACATGATACAGCAATATCGTCATCATCATTTTCTGACTAAAAATATTTAGTTTTAATAATTGATTTATATATTTTTTAAAATAGCCTATCGTCTTCCCCGTATTTTTTTACCTATGTATGGAAATTTTGGTTTGAATTAGTGAACTACTGCGAATTTGTATACCGGACATACAAACCAACAAACATACAAACATTCATTTTTATATATATAGATATCAATATAAATAAATTTTGTTTTTAATGAATCCATTACAAAAAGTTGGCGAAAAAGAACCAGGTAATTTCTCATTTCGAATATATTACTGAAAATATATTTTCAAATGTTTATATATATGATTATATATGTTTCTATATATGTTCAATGTGTAATGTTCATATGTATGATATGTATGAAATTATAAATATATAAAGGCTGATATTTATATATAATTTAATCCACCAGACCTCTTCTTTGGAGCTTTAATACTGTATTGGATCATTCTTGCGGAAAAGCAATGATCGATGCAAATATTTAAATATAAATCTACTGTCCTAAAGGCTTATGTCCATAATTTGTTTAAATTCCCTTTCTAAGATTCTACCCTTCAGTGTAACATATAAAAGCAAAAAGATCCAATACAGTATTAGAGCTATAAAGAAGCGGTCTGGTGGATTAAAATGGCGAAACCGCTGGGAGGGTTCACACTGATGAGCAAAGCCCTCCCAATATTTTTTAATCGCAGTAGGACAGTTCAAGTTTGATTCATTTGAGAAAAGAAACATTCGCGTCTTGATGTCTTCATTCGTTATTATTTCATATATAAAAATAAATGAACTTCCAGAATTTTTATACTAAACGAATTTAAATAAACGAGATTTCAGAAATATTTCCTTTTTCTGTGTAATATTTCAGGATATATATATATATATATATATATATATGAAACGTTTCTAAGGTTTCGCACACGCCAATATGCTGGAACTTATTGTTTGCGTGAATGAAGAAAGAAACGTTGCAAACTTCTGACTCAATTTATTTCAATCACGCGTCTCTTTTATATAGTTACAAATATTTACATAAATCCTAACAGCGTAAAATTTACATCTACAAATAATTTATAAGCAGAATGTGACAAACCCCCCTACTAAAAAAAAAAAAATCTCAGATTTATTTACACAAATGGAGGTTGGGAGGGGTTGGAAGGTTAGGAAGAGAGAGAAAAAAAAACATTCTGCAGAGAGAAGAAAAAAAAATAAAATAAAGATAATAATAATAATAATAATAATAATAACAATAATAATAAAAGTATTATCACTATGGCAGTAGGGCAGTCGGACCTGATAGTTGGGGTATCCAGGTGCGTACCTAATTCACTGTATCGCATAGTGACCATTTTACTAGAGATCCCTGGGGTGACCGGCCTGTAAAAAAAAAAATGTTTTTTTTTTCTCCTTCCCAGGCGTGTCACTTAGAACATATGTAACAGGGCTGTATTGTCCATTATTAGCTGAGTCCTTCAATGTTTGTAGAGAGAATTCAAGCCCTACCATTGAAGTAGAAAAACCACATGGACGCAAAAGAAACATTTTGCGGTATTAAGCAGCCCCTCAGAGAGTGGAAACTCCTTTCGAACGTTTGGCCATGGTCAGATTACATACATCCATTCAAATCCTCCACATCTTGGAAGGGAAATGGATAATTCCGCATGCCTTCATTCGAGGTTGAAATAGGGTCCCATAATTTTAATTTAGATACATTAACTATTGTGCTGGGCTTATTTTCAGGCTGGCACGGTTTATTTATTTCAACTGTGTGAGGGGATGGGGTAGAAAGAACGGTGTATGGGTCTGGATAATAAACTGGTGACAGTTTGCCATGGCCTACCTGATGAGGGATTCGATACAAAACCTTATCTCCAATTTTTAAATTCGGGAATCTATGAGAACTATTGTATCTTTTAACTAACCGTTTATGTAATTCCTCGGTTTTTTCATTGGCAATGGTTCGGGCCCTTTCTACTGGCGGATACGGATTAGTAAGATCAGACATGTAGGAAGGGAGAGTCCCGTACAGCAAGTATATCGGAGGGAATGTAGTCGTAGAGTGGGGTGTGTCTCTATATTCTTCCAGCGTTTTTTGTAACAATTTTGGCCAAGGGGCCCTAGGGTTACCTTGATGTTGTATTTTTAACCTTCCAATCAACGTTGCATTAGCCCGTTCTACTAGTCCATTACACTCTGGATGGGACGGGGAGGTCATCACGTGCTTTATACCTTTCTCCTGAAGAAATTTATTGAATCTCTTCGAGACAAACGAGGGATGTCTATCCGTGACTAAGATTCTAGGTTTTCCTATATTTAATAATTGGTTTATGATATTTATGTACGTCGCGATGGATGTGCCTTTGGAAGCATATTCCCAGATATATCGTGAATGATGGTCGATAACGGTATGGACACAATTTTTAGCGCTATTATAACCTCCTAGGCCCAAAACCGTATCCAAAGCCACGACATCGAAGGGTTTTGCCGCCCTAGGCAATGATCCCATCAGTCCATAGGATGGCTGGGTGCTACCTTTTATTGTTTGACACTCCTTGCAATTCTTAACATAATTCTTTATCTTCCCTATCATCCCCTTAAAATAGTATTGAACGGACAGTGCTCTGATCATAGCACTGATGCCTGGGTGTCCTAAAGATTCATGGGCTTTCTGAATCAGGTCATCTTGGAGCTCCGGGGGAACAACTACTCTATCCTTGTTATTAAGTCTTATATAAGTAATACCATCCACTATAGAGTATAATTTTGAAGGTGGTATCGATAAATCACCCTGGTTTTGTTTCAAGGCTTGAGCTGACAAAAAATAAGAGTATGGAAGTCTGGAGAGCATGTCGGCTTCGTGATTTTCACAACCCTTGTTATAATTAAAATCCAAGTCATATTCGGACAACTTCAAAGACCATCGGAACAGTCTCCCATTGGTGTGTTTGAAGCTATTCAGCCATATCAGTGCCTTATGATCCGTGTGAACTATGACGTGACTGCCGGATATGTAAGGGTGGTAGCGCTTACAAGTCTCGACCACCGCGAGCAGTTCTAGTTCTGTTATCGTATATTTAGACTCGGCACCTCGCAAAGCCCTACTGAAATAGGTGAACGGCTTTTGCGTGCCATCAGGATATTCCTGTTTAAGCACCGCTCCTATACCCGAGGTACTGGCATCACAATAAATATGTGTAGCCAAAGAAGGGTTAAAAAGTTGAAGTATTGGTTTGGAGCATAGCGCTTCCTTTAAACCCTCAAAGCTTCTCTGACATTCCTCCGTCCAGATAAACCGGGAGTTTTTCTTGAGAAGCTCATTCAAAGGGGCTCTTAGGTTGTTAAAATTCTTTATAAATTTCGCGTAATGTGTCACGCTTCCCAAAAAGGATCTTAAACATCGCAAATCACGAGGTGGGGGCAATGATTTGATGACATCGACATTAACGCCCGAAGGCGAGATCTGGTTCTCCGAAATTTCATAGCCGAGATAAGTTATCCTTTTCATAAATAGTAGACATTTATCTCTCCTTAACTGTATGCCTTCTTTTTTTAAAATCTCGAATATTTGTCCGAGGTGTTTTAAATGGGATTCCTCGTTTTCTGAAAATACTAAAATATCATCAAAATAAGATGTTACATTATCAAGTTTGTATTTCTGCAGAATGGCAGAGAGCTTTCTATTAAATATTGCAGGGGCGGTCTTTAATCCAAACGGCAATCTACACCAGACATAAGAGACCTCAGAAGTTGAGAAACATGTCATCTCCCGATCTTTTGGATGAAGAGGGATTGTCCAGTAAGCGCTCAAGATATCGAGGCATGAAAATACTCTGGCGCCCTGTACCTTCTGAACTATATCCTCCATTAACGGAATAGGGAACGAATCCGAAATTATTTTCCTATTTAGGAGTCTATAGTCGATACAAAGCCTAACCCTTCCCTCGCCCTTCTTGGGTGCGAGCGTCACAGGTGCGCTGTATGGGGAAGACGCAGGTTTGATTAAACCGTATTTTAACAATTGCTCAATTTGTTGTTTTATCAAGTCCCGATCTCTCAAGCTATGACGATATGGTCTAACACAGACAGGCTTTTTGTCACTCAGTCTCAGTCTTGGAGGCTGGATGTTCAAGGGTTTTATATTAAATTTGTTTTCCCCAAAGATCTCTGCATGATTATCTAATAGTATTTTTACCATAGTGAAAAGTTCTATATTATCATGTAAAAAACAATCATTCGTGTCAGGCAGTGGCAGAGGTTTTGCATCTGGTTGATACACTGGCTTAGATTTTAATACATAAGGAACTGCTCCACTGTCTGGCACGGAACAAACAAAATTACAAACATTATCTTCAAGCAAGTTTTCAACATTTCTATAGAATAACGAATCTCTAATCCTAAGACATTTTCTATTTACTTTTAAACAATTTACATGATGATTGCAATATTTGGTTCTAATAATTTTAGCATAATAGTTTTGAATTTTGTAAAATCTCTGTATAGTTTCTAATTCTCTGCCTGAAAACTGTAATTAAACTGGCCTAATTTTCTATTATTCTGTTTAATGTAACTATTATTAAAATCAATTTTCACCTTAAAATAGGGTAAGTATTTGGCAGATAAAATACCAAAATTAAGGCTTCCACTCTGAACTACATGAAACAAAAGATTGAGCGACTTATCTCCTATGGTAGTGTTTAACTCAATCTCGCCAACAATGGCGATACAATGGCTAACCGATTTTAAAGATTTAAGTTTGGGTTCCCTAATTAATTTAATAAATTCCGCCGGCACTAGATGCCTGGGAAGGACATTTATTTCTGATCCAGAGTCTAAAACAAAAAGTAACTTAAAATCCATCCCGTCTACACGATCCCTCAACAATACGTGCAGACTGGGTAGGCGTCAATCGCCCTGTTCGAGTCTCCTGATAGAGGCTGGTGACTCACCCTCGTGATCTTGAACGGCGGCAAGGCTCGCGGTTTGGCTCCTAGTTGGCGGAAGGTGGGTCCCGGGACGATCGTTCCTTCCCTCTCTCCAGTTCCGCGGTCTAAAGCCCTGTCCTCCCTGCCAGGAAGTAGACGGTCGTCGTCGGGCAGGATAACCCATCTCCATTCCCGAGGCTGAACTTGTGGTTCGGCAGTGAGATATCTCTATGGCCTCGGCAATCTCAAGCCAGCGTTCCAGACTTGTCGGTGAGGCAGCGATCAAAAAGCGCTCAAACTCCGACTCGATGCCAGAAGTTAATCCCTCCAAGATCAATTCCTGTGACAGTCCCAATTTTGTTGCGAGTTTAATCTTTGCAAAGTAATATTATTTTACGGATTGTTCTCGTCCTTTTATTACTTGCCAGAATTTTCGATGTAATCCATGTTCCGGCTCATGAAAAAAGCGTTTCATCCTAGAATGAAGTTCCTCCAATAAGGATATATCCCTGCAGATCAAAGCATACATCTCCAGAGCTTTACCCTTGAATAACATTGGCATCATGGACAGGGATTCTTTTGATGAGAGACCTTGTTGTTGTGCCTGATGGTCAAATAATCTTGACCAGTTATCGTAGCTAAGTCCTTCATCAGGATCATATCTCGGGATCAGTTCGAAAGGAAGATTCATATTTCTTCTTTCTTCTAGTGGGTCTTCCTTCGATGAGGTGCTTGCTCTCTTCCTTCCCATCGCGGGTCAAAATCCTGTCGACTTCTGAAACGTTTCTAAGGTTTCGCACACGCCAATATGCTGGAACTTATTGTTTGCGTGAATGAAGAAAGAAACGTTGCAAACTTCTGACTCAATTTATTTCAATCACGCGTCTCTTTTATATAGTTACAAATATTTACATAAATCCTAACAGCGTAAAATTTACATCTACAAATAATTTATAAGCAGAATGTGACATATATATATATATATTGTCCTTTGGGTCAATTTAAATGGAGCGTTGAAGCTTAGAAGATAGACAAGTATTATAATAGGTATTCCATGTAATTACCAATATTATCTACAAAGGTATCAAGGCTAGTACAGAATAAGGAACAGGCCTTGGCACCGATGACCTTGTCCATTTGGGTCATCACTGTGTGAACAATTTTCTTTACAGTTTGCATGGTGTTGTAGGGAGCTTTGATGCTATATCTCTCAACGATATCTAATGCATAATATTCGAGGGGGTTGCAGTGTTCAGAGTTAAAAGGACAAATATCATAACTCTGGTGGTTTGAGGCTAAGTGTCATCAACGTTTGTTTCCTCTTTGCCTTGTGGGTTAAGACAGAGTCCTGTTGGAAGACATACTCCCTTCCTGCTGACAAATGTTCAACCCAAGGCTTTACAACTATTTCCAGTATATTGGTGTAGGTGTCAGCGTTCAACCTAGAGTTCTTCTCAAAGAAATGGAGAGGTATTACATCACTCTCACTGGTGGTAACGCCAGGACTATCTCCAAATTTATGGTATTTAAGTATATCCTGTACCAAGCTGAAGAAGGCCATCAGCCCGAAATTCCTTCGTTGATACCTTTTATACCCATTTCGTTGAATATGAAAAATCAACCAGGAACGAGTTTCAGCTTTGTGCAGGTTGTACTTTTACGACCAACTTGGAGAGCCTCATTGCATTCATTTCAAAATTCCATGAAGTAATTTAGAGTCAAAATTCTCTGGAATTAGGCAATTGCATGTTCAAAAAGAATATAAAAGTATATGAAAAGAAATGTGCATATAAGAGTTATATAATGAAATTATAGGACACTGCATGATCATGCAACTGAAAGATTCTGATCGTTTTCTGACACATGCATCGTGATTAGGACATAGCATTTCATTGTTTATACTATATACAAAAATCTTAGTTTATTTCATCTATTATACTTTTAAACTATATTTTTATATTTAGGAATATACCATTAATCTATTATTTGTGTATAGAACCTGAGGGTGATGAAGACAAAGGTAAATAGTGAATATTAAATGAGTATTTTTATATAAATTAATATTATTATTTGTTGATTGTTAAATATTATAATGGAGTATGTTTAAGTGTGTGAATATTTGGAATATATTATTTATATTAAATATTAATTTAAATAATACTTCATTTATAAAAGACATTATGAATAGGTGAATATATTTGGAAATGTTTATTTGGGATCGTGAATGAATTAGGTAACAAAATATATCAAGGTAGGTTTACAATGAATCAATTATAAAATAATAAATATTTATAAATATTTTATAGATATGTAGGCATATTAATACCTCTTTTATATGATGCTGGTATTTTGTATCATAGTAACAACTATAAAATATATTCAAGATTAGCATATTTAAGATAAATATTATTATTATATAATTATATATAAAACGAGCTTTAAGAATAGTTTTTAGCCTTTTCTGCATAATATATTTCAGGATATATCCTTGTATATTGTACCTTTGATTAAATTTGAAATGAAATGTTAAAGAGTAATAGATAAAAGGGTATTATAATTGTACCTTTGAGTTAAATTGAAATGAAATGTTGAAGGGTAGAGGATAAAAGGTGTTATAGTAGTTTATTCAATGTAAATTCATTATTATCTACAAAATTACAAGAGAAAGAATCGCATGACATCATCCTGACGAAGGAATAAAAGTTAACGGCGACGTGTTTCTTTCACTCTCTTAACTTTTATTCCTTCTTCAAGATCTACAAAAATATTGATGCGAGTTCGACATGAAGCACAGGCTTGGCGCCTATTACCTTGTCCATTTAGGTCATTACCATGTATTATTTTCATTTTTTGAGTGTGTTGTTCTAGATCCATTTCTTGAAAAATCATCAATATATGCATTTTGGGCTGTTGTTATCAGTTTGGTGCAGGTTGTACATTGAAGGCCCAATACGAAGAGCCTCATCGCATTCATTTTAAAATTTAATAAAGTAATTTAGAACTATATTTTCTTGAATAGGGTATTCCAATAGGCCATTGCATTTTTCAGTGAATTTAGAAATATAAAAAAGGAAAAGTGTTTATAAGAGGTATATATTATAATGATAGGACATCTCCTGTTCATGCAAATGAAAGATTCTATTCGTTTTCTGCCATGTATCATAATCACGAGATAGGGTTTCATTGTTTATACTACGTACAACACTTTAGTCTATAACTTCTATTCTACTTTCAAACTCTATTTATATATTTAGGAATATACCATTGATATATTATTTGTTTATAGAAGCTGAGGGTGATAAAGACAAAGGTAAATAATGAATATTAAATTACTAGTTTTCTAAAATATAAATTATAATATTATTATTTGTTGATTGTTAAATATTCTAATGGAGAATAATTAGGTATATGAAAATTTGGAATATATTTTTAAATATATATTAATTGTTAATATAAACAAAAAAATTCATTTATAAAATATATTAGGTAATTTCATGTAAGTAATTTAGTGTCAAAATTTATTGAATAGGCTATTGCAATAGATTATTGGATTTTTAAAAGAAATTAAAAGTATAAAATAAGAAAGGTGTGTGTAAGAGTTAATAATATAATGATAGGACATTCCTGATCATGCAACTGAGATATTCTAATCGTTTTTCGCCATGTAATCATAATCAGGAGATACACCTCCATTGTTTAAACTACATACAACACTTAAGTCTATATCTTCTATTCTACTTTTACACTCTATTCATATATTTAAGAATATATTTTTGATCTATTTTTTGTTTATAGAACCTGAGGCTGATGATGAAAAAGGTAAATAATGAATATTAAATAGATATTTTTAGAAATAAACCAATATTATTATTTGTTGATTATTACAAATGCTGAAATGGAGTGTATTAATGAATTTGAATATTGGAAATATATTTTTATCATCTTTCTGTATATACTCAATCTTATGAAAACTTTGGCAAGTTTAGAGCTTTTTGTATACAGATTTATAAACCACTACTAATTCATCGTGTAAATAATTAAAGATATATATGTAAATAATTCTAATATAGCACAATAGTCTGATAGACTTCGTGCTTCTGTAATAATAATATATATATATATATCGTTTTGAAAATAGAGCAATCCTAACTTAATTCATTAGATAAAAAAAGGCATATATTGGATTTAATAAAATATTTATTTTGCCAATATTTCGGCTGGCCGAACGCCAACCTTTATCGAGGCATTACATTTTTGTATACACAAACTCAGCGCCGCATAGTGTTATAATATCACAGTTGAAATCAATTAAAATACAAAGTAGGTGGGAGAAATTTGTAAATGAAAAAAAAATATTATAAAAAATGCAATCAAAAATGTAAAATATCTTGAAATATTATAGGAAAAAATGAGTTCTATCTCATATTTAAAAAATTGTAATAAGTACATAAAAAATAATTCATTAACAACTCATTAAGAGATAAATGCAAAAATATATGTATCTATTAAAACATTTGAAAATAAATTTAAAATGATTTAAACAATAAACTGTAAGAACTTTTTTTAAAAGTTTTTAAAAATGTGGGTATTTAAAAAATTCATTTCAAAATTTAGGAGATCGATTTATAAATAAGTAAAAAAATATTTTATAAAAATGCATTAAAATGGAAGTTAAAACAATTTAGGATGAATATATGAGAAAAATAAATTAAAAAGTGGAAACTAAAAAGTTCAAATTATTGCATGTAATATGTTATATATTTAATGTATCAATACTTTTGCGTTTTGAAGCGATAAATGTAAAAATAATTAAACAAGTGGTATGTATTAATTACAGGTAATTACAAATGTGTGAAAATACAATTTAAGAAATCGCGGGTATAACAACAAAATTTAAAGTAAAATTAAAGCAAAAAAAAAATAAAAAAGCAAAGTTATAAAATTTAAAAAACGGCACCTCTCCCTTTAAAATAGTACATAATAAGTCAATTAAAAAAATAAAAATTAACTAATAGAAATTAAAATAATTAGACAAAAATATTAAGAAGATCTAAATGGTGTGTAGATGTATGGTAAATCAATTTTCCTATTTATGCTTTCTTTGTCTTCTGCAGAGGCCCAGCTTTCTAAGAAAAATCGGCAGTGTTTTTCTTTAATGTTCTGGTATAAAATAGCTGTATTTTCGAAATCCGGAGTGTGGTTGTTTTTTAGTGCATGATCAACAAGGAGAGACAGTGGGTTGTAATTCCTTAGACCTGATTTGTGTTGATTTATACGATCTTTGAGTGGTTTGCTGGTTTCCCCTATAAAATTAGCTTGGCAATTGTTACAAGGTATTTTGTAAAATACGTTGATTTTGTTTTCCATTTTGTTAATTTGCTTAGTGTCTGGATGGCGTAGGGCCTTTTTTTAAATTTAAAGATGATTGATAGGTGGTTGTGATGTTGTATCTCTTTAGGACTCTGGCGATGCGTTCAGAGCCGTAGCTGTAGGGGAGGGAGCAGAAAAGCTTTTTTGATTGATCAGGGGTGTTATTTAAAGGTGGAGATTTTGGTTTATAAAAATGTTTTTCGATAAATTTGCTTGGGTAATTGTTGTTTTTTTAATTCACTGAATATTATATTTCTCTCCACTATATTATTAATTTTTGACGAGCAATGTGTATCTAATCATCTAATTATATAATATATATATATATGTAGTAATCCCGATGTGGAATGTACTGGGCAGTCGTGGTAGTGGGTGAGTGATGGGATTCCCGCACTGGGACAACAAGAGACAGAGGCAGGTCTAGATGGTAACTCCAAGAAGGTAGAGGTAGACCACGGACGAAGGTAGTCGGACCATGGGCGTCACGGATGCCCTATGTCTACATCGCGGATAGGGGTGAGATATCTGACCGACCGTATAACAGCGTCGCTTTGAAACAACTAACAACTGTCAACTAACTTGTCCCATCTTGGGGGCTTTATATGAGACGCTCGCAGATGGCGGCGAGTTCTGATTGGCTCCCATAAAATCACGCCACCTGTCAGGCGCCGGGTTATTTATTATGTCTGGCCACCTGTTGACGGGGTAATTGAACTCATGATCATAAACACCTGTTCGACTGGTCTTTGTCGTCGTCTGGACTACCTCCTTCTTTGTTTTATTTGTCACTATTTTTACAAGATCGATACATTTTTATATAGATATGGGGTTATAATAAATATTAGAAGAAGGTTGTGATCTATCTATGTCAAAATATACTACAGAATGTGTCCCCGGTGATGAAGGTTTGGTTGGGGGAATGACATGTAATGAATGATAACCTAACAAACCTATTATAAAAAAATAAAAGAAATAATTTGTATACAAATTAATTAAAATTATTATTAAGCTACAAGTTAAACAGAGAAAGAGGTTGTAATGGTAGTGTATCAATGAAATAACAATCAAGGTTATAAAATAAAGACGCACAAAATGAATGATAAAAGATTAAGTGAAAGTATATAATACAAAATGGTAAATATGGTAAAATGAATCGTACAAGGAAAATATCTTATTACATAAAAGTTAGTTTATTAACTGAACGTATAATGTGACGCTAAGGTTGAAAAAGGGAAAGGGGTATCTGAGCATGTTTCTGCAAAAGTAGTACCCCAAGCATTCTGCAATGCAATGCGAACTTGTTTAAGTGAGGCATTGTTTTCATTAACAGAAGGCCCAAGATATTCCGTCTGCATCATTAGCTCAGACAGTGAAAAGAGCTGGGAAGATTGGTGGAGGTAAAAGGGAGAGGTAGAGGTAAGAGGGATCCCTGTTGTCCATAATGATTGTGCCCAGTTGAATTGTGAAAAAAAGAAAGTGAGAAGTTGATAAATTGGTGAATTGAAATGATGAGTCGGGCGATGAGAAAAAAAATAAAAAGATCGCGCTGGATAACCTGAACTCACTATCGGGAATGGTATAGCGAGGAAGGATTGTTCCAGTCGGATTAATCAAAGAAAAAAAAACAAAAATGTTCGGCGAACTGGAAACTCTTGGAAGGTAGTTGGAGGTTTGAAGGATGCGGAAAAGGAGAGGTGGGTGTAAGAGAATTATTGCTGTCAATTTTGATTGTGTCCGGCTTGTGTGGTGAAAAGAAAAAGTTGAAAAATGAAAAAATGATGAGCCGGACGATGAGAGAAAAAAAAATACTAACTGGGTCTCCTGAGCTCACTGTTGGGAAATGTACAGCGAGGAAGGGTCTTCTAGTTAGTTTAATCAATAAAAAAAAAAAGAAAATGGCTGACGAACAATAATCTCTTGATGGGTGTAAAAAGTTGGGAGGAAAGGTTCATGGGATAGAGTTAAGAGGTTGTAAGAGAAGCGTCAAAAATAACATTTTGAAAATCTATTATGAAAAATAAAATGATAAATGTCTTATCTCTGTTTAAGAACTATTATAAATATTGTTAGGTGTAGGTTTTTTGAAATGGTGCCTAAAATAGTTGAAGTTGTAATATTCTAAGTCTAAACATGTGATGAAAAAAAGAAAATAAAAATATTGAAGGTAATAATATATAAAGGGTTGATTGGTATTTGATGTCATTAATGTTGATGGTTAATAAACAAAATGATATTATCGATTAATATTGAAATGCTTTATCTACATCTGTAAGTTAAAAAACAAAGTCCAACACCACAAAACTAGTAAAAGTGTAAGTCTATTTACAAATAAATGAGAGAAAAGCTAGCAAACCTATTAAATGGGAAATAATTTGGGGCACAAAAATTAGTTACTAGAATAAAAATAAAGATAAAGGGGAGTAGTGGTGACACATTGATATAAAATTATAAAACTATAAAAAAGATATAAGAGGAGTACATAGGAAGGATAAGTATAAAGTGAACACACAATAGCTAAAGTAAATATTTGGGAAAGTTGGTATACTATTTACAGTTTTTTGTTACTTAAGGTGCCATGAGTATTTACAACATAGTTTCCGGGATGTAATATAGGAAGGAGAAGAAGTAGAGATAATAAAAGTAAAATAAAATATAAAAGAAAATTGACTTAAGCAAAAGATTTGCGATAGGTAGTGACGCAGTGAGGAATAAAGGAAGAAGGTCTGAATTGGTTTCTGCAAAGGGCATCTCAGGAGTCCTGCCCTGCAATACGAGCTTAGAAGCGAAGTATTGTTTTCAGGGTTCAGCAATCTCAAGATGCTCTGTAAGTAGCATTAGATCAGATGGGCAAAAGGTGTGAAGATCGAAGGAGAGGTAGGTAATGGGAGAATACGGGAAAGAATTTTTTTCTGAGAGAGGTTAAAAAGAGATGGTGGCTCAAGATCTGCACTGCTGTCGGTGATTGAGCTCGACCAGATGAAAAATAAAATTAAACGAAAAATGAGTGGGCGCATCGTGCTGGTGATGGCCTGGGTCGAGCGTTAGAGAAAAAAAAATCTCGCTGGTTACCCAAGCCCTCCGTGTGGAGTTAACATGGGGAGGAAGAGTGTACCAGGTCGATGAATCATTAAAAAATAAAAATTAAAAAATGTTGACGAGCAGGAGTCTCAGGAACCGTTGAAGAGATTAGAGGATGGAGGTAGATTGTGAAAACAGGGCTCGACTGCTGCCATTGATTGATTGAACCCGGGTTTGAGGAAAAAAGAATGAAATAAAGAATGCTGGGACGGCGACCTGGGTGTAAATAAAAAAAGTCGGCAAACAGGAACTCTGCGATGGACGAGGGGTGGTTAGAACGAAGGCATAGAAGGCCAATGGAAAATGATCAAGAGACGAGAGAAGTATGGAAGGCCTATAATTAAATGATTGACAGGTAAGAGTGTTGAAGTAAGAAAGATTACCTCTGCTAATGATGGATGCTAATGATGGATGCAAAGGTCATTCCACCCCTTTTAGAAGTAGAAAAAAATATTAGGGGGGAGTTCAGTGCGTCCTTGAGTTGTTTATCGTTGGAATGAAGACTGGAATTAATTGTCCTTTTCTCTTTGTCGTGCCTGTCATTTGTACGTGGTACTGATATTTCTCTACTTTCTATTATACTGGGATTTTATCATTACATAACTCGGGGAATTTTCAATTTTGGGATGTTATAGTATGGGGCGTGTCTTTATATTTATTAGTTATATTTATTAGTAACTATCTTGATTAACTTCGTCCACGAGGTTCTGGGATTCTCTAGGTGAAATAACCTTAGTTTCCCAGTAAGTGTCGCGTTAAGACGCTCGCATAAACCGTTAGCTTGAGGGTTATTTGCAGTGGTTAGTAGAGGCTGTATCCCGTTCTTTATTAAGAATCTCCTGAACTTTGGGGAAGTAAAAGCAGGTGCCCGATCCGAAAGAAGGCGTTTTGGGCGACCACACTGCAATACCTTTTTGAGACACTGAATGTATGTGATTATATTAGTTGACTTACTGGGGAAGGTCCATGTATACCGACTTAGGTGATCTACAATTACGTGTAAGTATGACTTAGAATTACCGTATTTAGAAAAACCTGAAATAGTGTCTATAGATAACATATCGTAGGGTTGTAAAGCTATAGGGGGGCGTTCTAATCTACCATATAATGGACCTTTCGGTTTCTTTATAAGTTGGCATGTGGGACAGTACCTATTATACTTAACTATAGATTTGGTCATTCCACACCAAGTATACTGTGTGGAGATGAGCCTAATCATTTGGGATACACCAGGATGGTTATATTCTAAATGTACTTTATTAATTAGCGTATGTTGTAAGGAAGGGGGAACTATAATCTTGACAATACCTTTACGTTTGATTGTATGGAGGCCATCTATATTCGTTTTGATAAGTGTAGATGGAGGTAATTGGGGTTGCTTTTCTATTATTTGGGTGGTCGTGAGAAAACCACATAAAGGATTGCGGGACAGTAGGTCTGCCTCGTACTGCGTTTTACCTTTTATATATTTTATATCGTATTCGTATGCGGACATCTTTAAGCTCCACCTAAAAAGTCTACCCGTTGGGTTTTTTTTATGGTTTTTAACCATTGTAATGCATGGTGGTCCGTAAAAATTGTGAACCTTACACCTGCGAGATAGATGCGGAATTTTTCCACACTATCTATCACAGCAAGGCATTCCAACTCTGTGATGGTATAATTTTTCTCGTGGGGTCGGAGTGCTCTGCTGTAATATTGCACGGGGTGTAGAGTGCCGTCTGGTTGTTGTTGTTTTAGGATGCCAGCTATTCCCTTAAGTGAGGAATCACAGAATAGCTGACAGGGTAATCCTTCTTTAAAGAGGTGTAGTACCGGTTTTGTGGTGAGACATTCCTTTAGAGTGTCAAATGAATGTTGACATTCTGCATTCCAGTGCCATGGGGTATCTTTCTTGAGTAGGTTATTGAGGGGGTTCCTAATGCGGGCGTGATCTTTTATAAATTTATTATATACATTGATGGAGCCTAAGAATGATTGAAGGGATTTAACGCTAGTGGGGACCTTAATGGCATTAATTACATCTAAATTTTTTACTAATGGAGTGTATGTGCCTGATGATATGGTATAGCCTAAAAATTCTATTGTAGTTTTAAAGAAGTCACACTTATTATAATTTAATCTAAAATTTTCCCTATTACACATATAAAAAAATTGCTGTAAGTGATCTAAATGTTATTCTATGGAATTTGAAAAGATAATGAAATCGTCGAAATAATGTGCTATAAAACCTAACCTATTTCTTTGCAATATCTGACTGACTGCTCGCTCATACACCTGGGGTCCTATTTTAAACCCGTATGGTAATCTTTTGAAATTATACTGACCCTCTAACGTGACAAAAGATAATAAATTCCTATCTGGGGGACTTATTTCGATGGACCAGTATGCTGATGAAAAATCGGCGCGGGAGTAAATTTTGGCGTTGGCTAATTTATCTAAGATATTCTCTATGAGCGGAAGGGGATGAACATCGGGGAAAATTATTTCATTCAGGCGGCGGTAGTCTACGCAAAATCGCTTTGTCTTATCCTTTTGGTAACTAAAGTAACGGGGGATGAATAGGGGGAGAAAGTAGGTTCTATAATATCATATTCTAGCATTTTCCCTACTTGTTCTTGTATTTCACGTTGATCTGAAAAACTTGTACGATACGGTCTGAGTGCAATTATTTTATCTGAATTTGTCCTAATATTGATAGGGGGAATTTTCAATTTTGGGATGTTATATTTGTTAGTAGAAAAAATATTTGAGTAATTCTTAATAATATTCATAAAAGTTAAAGGGATATCATTCCTAACACATAAATTACAAGAATCATTAAAAATTTTACATTGATGTTCAGAGGGATATAGTGGAGGCAATAAATATAAATGGGGTAAATGGACTAAAGTTTGGCTGGGTGCATTTTTGTCATAATTGGTAGAGGTCTTGGTCAAGGTAATGGGACATGGTATAGGATGGACATTTTCCCCTTGCAATAATGGAGAATGTGAGTTAGCTATGTTTTTTAAATTACCTACATTGGGCGGATTATGGTCACTCTCTCCATCATTACAAGGGGTTACATGAGTTATATGGTACCATTTCTTAGACAAAGGAGCATCACATTGATAAATAGAATGATTATATAAATTTAAGGTCAAACAAAATTGACTAATGGAATTTAATGATAGTATACCAAAAGGTAATAAATTATCTATTATATAAAATTTAATTGATTTTGTAAATTTTCCTATGGCAGTGGTCAAAAATGTATATCCTATCGAATTTATTTGAGTAGATATGGAATTGATTAATATATGGCATGGATATAATTTTAAAGGATTAGATAAGTTTTTACTAAGATGATTAAAAATATTTAAATTATTTATGTTAATAGAGGCTCCTGTGTCTAAGAGGAATGGACAATAAAGATTATTAAAAATTTTAGGTTTACATAGAATATTAGATAGTTTAGGGACGAAAATTGGGGTTTTCGTTGCCTTGTGGGGTGTGAGAAGACCTGGGGGCCGGTACGGGAAGGTTATGGGCGCCATTTTGTTCCGGTGGAAAATAATGCGCCGTTGGTTGACTGTGATAGGCCTGCTGCCTGTAGGGTCGCCTGTTCATGGAACATTCACTGTTCCAGTGGTCACCTTGGCAGTATTTGCATGGTGAGGGTGGTCTCCTGGCACCAGAAGGGTATCTTGGAGTATTGTTTGTTGAAAAGGGATTGTAGTTCCTTCCCCTAGAAGGGATTCCGGTATCACGGTGAAAAGCACTGGTGTTGGTAACACCCTGAAATGGTTCGGATGGATTAGGGAGTGAATTTGTCCCTTTTATTCTAGTCATGGTAGAGTACCATTCGGTAAGGGTTTTAGGGGCTATGGCCCTCATGAGGCGCAGATCATTGGCCTGGAGGCCTTCCGTTAATGCTTCCACTATGATGGGATTGGTTAGGCCCAGTTGTAGTCCCATAGTTATTTTTTGGCGGTAATATTCTCCTAATTGGATCTGATTATTTAATTTAAAAGTTAAACATTTTGTGAAAGTGACCTCGGATTTTCCGGGGTAGAGGTCTATGAGAGTTTGTTTTGCCTGACTGTATGGCAGAGAGGCCAGATTTAGTTCGTTGTAGAGGGAGAGGGGCTCACCTTTGAGCAGTGCGCGGAGCCAGGCTTGCAGGGTGGCGTCATCTTGCGGTCCCTCGCTTGTCCGCTCGAGCTGCTGGATGAAGTTGTTTGCCGCGTAGGATCCGTCGAAAGGGTGAATGAGGGCTTCCTCCGCACGAGGCATGGCTAGCCCCCGAATGGCGTCTGTTAGGCGGCTTACTAGTTCGTTGCAGTGGGGTTGCATGTTGGTGAGGGCATCCGCGAAGTACTCGTCTTCGGCCTCCGTCATTCTCTGCATGTTGCTGTCCTCAGTCATCCTGTCGACTTTAACGGGTTCTGTAGTAATCCCGATGTGGAATGTACTGGGCAGTCGTGGTAGTGGGTGCGTGATGGGATTCCCGCACTGGGACAACAAGAGACAGAGGCAGGTCTAGATTGTAACTCCAAGAAGGTAGAGGTAGACCACGGACGAAGGTAGTCGGACCATGGGCGTCACGGATGCCCTATGTCTACATCGCGGATAGGGGTGATATATCTGACCGACCGTATAACAGCGTCGCTTTGAAACAACTAACAACTGTCAACTAACTTGTCCCATCTTGGGGGCTTTATATGAGACGCTCGCAGATGGCGGCGAGTTCTGATTGGCTCCCATAAAATCACGCCACCTGTCAGGCGCCGGGTTATTTATTATGTCTGGCCACCTGTTGACGGGGTAATTGAACTCATGATCATAAACACCTGTTCGTCTGGTCTTTGTCGTCGTCTGGACTACCTCCTTCTTTGTTTTATTTGTCACTATTTTTACAAGATCGATACATTTTTATATAGATATGGGGTTATAATAAATATTAGAAGAAGGTTGTGATCTATCTATGTCAAAATATACTACATATATATTAATAAAAATGGCATATCCTGACCAGGAGCACATGTGCTTTACATATATATATATATATATATATATTGAAAATAGAGCAATCCATAGATAAATCTTTAATTAAAAAGGCATATATTGGATCAAAAAATTATTTATTTTAGCCAGCTGAAATATTGGTAAAATAAATATTTTTTTGATCCAATATATGCCTTTTTAATTAAATATATATATATATATGTTATAAAAACAAATGAGATTTTCTGCTGATTTTGTAATTGTTGAGATTATGCTATGGTGCAGTTGTGGGAATAAAAAAATAATTTTGATCAGATATTTCTTTATTCGAGCTGAGGAATATATAAAAGAACATAATTTGATAAAAGCAATGCCTGGCTTACGGCGAGTAGAATAAGGAAAACCAAAGATTATTTACACAATGTACAAAAGTTTTGAGCCGGCCATTGGGATAAAACAACAACGAGTTTTTATAGGGGAAGAGTGACCTCTGGCGGTCGATTTAGCAGAGTATTTGAATCTATGATTTATAATTTAAAATAAAATAATATTTTTATGTAACATATTTATAAATCAAATATTAAAATAAATGAAACTTCGTTTGTTACATACTGTATAATCAAAGTCAACAATATGTATCATATGAATGGTCTTTTTGAACAATATAAAAGGCTGATTTTATATTGTTTTCAGATTTCCTGAATCCACAGCAAGGTAAATTTCATATGAAAAATATTTAAAAATACGCATATTATATAAAATGTTATTATGTTATAAATGATATTAGAAAAAGAAAGAATAAATTATATTAAGGTAAAGGGTTTCTTTTAATTTTGATTGTCGCAATCTTTCGAGCAAATACTTGTACATAGAAGTATATGCCCGTTGAAGAGCAGAAATTCTGCTCAAAAGCTTGCGGAAATCAAAATTAAAATAAACCCTTTTGTTGAGGGTTCAGGCAAGAATCCTCACGCGCCTAGCGGCGCCAGTGTGGCGGCGGGAACCGACCGAGACTGGATCCCGGGAGTTTGTTTTGGTGTCGGCTGCGAGCGGAGGACTAACTCCGCGTCTGGCTGTGTGTGGTGTCCTCCCTTATGTTCCGGCACTGGTGATAAATAAAACCGGTACCGAGGGAGCTCCGACGACTCAGAGTGGATTATTGACGAAACAACGGGCACAACACAACATGGTGGCAGCGGTGGGATCGAACCCACGCCTCCGAGGAGACTGGTGCCTCAAACCATCTTCCTTATGTCAATGGGGTAATCTGTCACATGGATGACATCCTCATTTTCGCAAAGAGAAAGGAAGAGCATGACGAGACACTACGCGAAGTTTTGAGACGCCTAAAGAACTCAGGAATTACGCTTAACAAAGAAAAGTGTCAGTTCGGTGTAAGCAACGTCACATTCCTGGGACATTACATAGACGAACACGGTATCAAGGAGGACGAAAAGAAAGTCAAAGCCATCGCCGAGATGAAACCGCCAACTGACGTGCACGGGGTGCAACGTTTTATGGGCATGGTCAATTTCTTAGGCCGCTTTGTTCCAAACTTAGCGGAAATCACAAAGCCACTAAACGACCTAAGAAAGAAAGATGTTAGTTTCATCTGGGGTTCACCACAGAAAAAGGCGTTCGAGAAAGTCAAAGACGTTCTGGCCAGTGACCGAGTTCTGGCAAGCTTTGACATCTCTAAGAAGACCATGGTCTCAGCTGATGCATCATCGTATGGCCTGGGAGCTGTCCTCAAGCAAGAGCAGGAAGCCAACGAGTGGCGCCCAGTGGCCTTTGCATCACGGACGCTGACGAAGACGGAACAGGGATACGCTCAAATAGAGAAGGAAGCCCTTGCAATCACATGGGCGTGTGAGCGCTTCAAGGACTTTGTGGTTGAGAAAACCTTCCTCATCGAAACAGATCACAAACCTTTAGTCCCCATCTTCACCACTAAAGATCTGAACGATCTAACGCCAAGGCTTCAACGGTACCGTATGAGGATGCTTCAGTTCTCGTTTCATATCTTTCATACACCGGGGAAGGACCTAATCACCGCTGATGCCCTTTCAAGACAACCACTTCCAGGTTATCTTCCCGAAGATGAAGAGCTCCAGAAGGAAGTTGAACATTTTGTGCGTAGCATCGTCCTGCATCAATCCACGACAGACGCTTCAATCCGCCTCGCCAGGTTCAAGAGCTCACATGCCCGGCGACTCAGAAGAGGTTCACTCAAACGACGAATGACATAAATCTTCTCCTTGATTTCATAATTGCCATTTCGCAGCGTTGATATAAACATACCCACAGTCTGAAGTCCGGAGAATTCAGCAGCTCTTATGTTGATATCACTTTCCACTAGTCGTTGCTGTCCCATTATCTTCTTGAAGAGACACAGAGGAACACATGTAACATCCGCCTGGGAGTCGAGCTTGAACTTCACCTGTTTCCCGTTCACTTGGATTTCTGCTGTCCATCGCCTCCTGCACTCGCCTTCATCATCATCGAGATTAGATGAATCCTCCACAGCTGAGACCTCCAGGAGAAAACCAATTTCTTCATCAAGTTCAGAAACAGCTTTGACTTCCGCAGTCTTCGCCTGCTTATCTGGGCAGCAATTTTCAAAATGGCCAGCTTTTGAACATAGGTTACATCTTTGTCCTTCAGCACGGCAAGCCTGTCCTTCCCTGTGGGTGAAACCTCCGCATTTTGGACATCGTGATCTTGTCTTGGCTGACTTCTCCTTCTTCCTCGAAGGCTGCTGTTGTTGTTTCGGTGATTGTTTCTTCGAGTTGAACTTCACCTGACTGACCTTTTGGCTTGTTGAGGGACGCTGCAGGTCGACTTGCTGCTGTCGAACGGCTTCTTGCTGTCGAACCATTTTCACCGCCTTTTCCAAAGTCAGTTCGCTGTCCAACTGCATTCTTTCAGACAAAGCTTTGTCCCTCACTCCAACCACTATTCGGTCACGGATCAACTGCTCATGAAGACCCTCAAATTCGCAACTATCAGCCAATTTTTACAAAGAAGTGATGAATTCGTCCACTGGCTCCCGATCCTCTTGGATTCTTGAATTAAATTTCGCACGTTCGAAGATAATATTCTTTCTGACAAAGAAGTGGCTGTCGAACGCCTTGAGGACGGAATCAATTTTCGTTGCCTCTTCCTCCTTTTCGAACTTGAAGGTCCTGAATATATCATCCGCGCGGTCACCCATCAAGTACATGAACAAATCGATCTTGTCCGCCTCCTCTTTCTTCTTCATTCCACTGACCACGAGGTATCGTTCGAATCTCTTCCTCCATTTGGGCCATTCGTTGGGAGTCGAGAAGTCGAAAGTTTCTGGAGGTTGAATCTGAGCCATATTGAATTATCTTCCAAGGTACGCAAAAATCGATATTTTGCAATATACGGGTTCGTATTTTATCCAGTTATCGCTGCCACCATGTTTTAATGTCCATCCATACAGAGTTCAAAACAACAACTGACTCACCCGTGCAGGCAAGGTCACGCTCCGCTGCGTCACGTGGGAAAACATACGTACATGTTTTCTTACATGTTCTCAGCACAATATCTTACTCCATATGCTCAAGAGACCTGCACCTTTCACATCATTTGCATATCTTGGATGAGGTGCGTCTACCCCGATATTTGCTTAATTTTCTGGCCACTCTTTCTTGTACGATAATAACAAGGCGAAGGAAGACGAGTATCTTTATTGGTGCATAAGAGCAAGCTTTCGGGCAAAAGCCCTTCAAATGTCGCGCAGTGTATTTTACCATATATAGTTTGTATAAGAGAGAGCCTTTTCATACTAATATATTTGAGAGAATCAGTGAAATTTCACAATTGAGAGTGATAATATATAAAATAATATATTAGTGTTGAGTTTCAAAATTTTGTATATATAATATGGTCTAATTATCTTGAAATATGTCATATTCAAATACATTTAGGCTGTTATAAAGTGTATTTTGAAAAATAAATTATTCACTTATATTTGAGGTAAATATATAAACTTTTATTCGAGGTAAAAATTATAAAATATTCTAAAACATGATGCAAGATTATGCTTGTTTTTCGCCATGCATCAGAATCAGGAGATAGCGTTTCATTTATTCTATTACGTACAACACCTTAGTCTCTTTTTTTCTTTTCTACTTTGAACTATATTTCTATATTTAGGAATATATACCATTAATTTATATTTGTTTCTAGAACCTGAGGGTGATGAAGATAAAGGTAAATAATGATATTAAATAAATACTTTCCTAAAAATTCGGAATTATTATTTGTTGATTGTTAAAAATGCTAATTTGAAGTATATATGGTTATAGGAATATTTAGAATATATTTTTTATATTAAATATTTATATTGCGACAGTTTTGTTTTTCAGATATATGTAAATATTAATTGTACAAATATAAAAAATGTAAATTTAATTAATTACTTTTAGTTAGTTTGTTTGCTTTCCTTGAATGTGGAAGAGTTATTTTTGTTTTTGTTATTTTGCTAAAAACAATAAATAAATATTTTTGGAATCTTCGTGAAAATATAAATAAAACTTTGTATGTCAAATTAATAATAAACAGGTGGCTAAAATGAACAAGATTATTTGTCATTTAGAATATACAATTGAGAATAAATTTCAAAATTGAGGTGAATGAATAAGGTAATGATATATATCAGGCGCGTCTACCCTAAAATTTGCATAAAATTCTGACCATTCTTTTTCGGTGTTCCATTTTCAATGTCGCGTAGTATATTTTCCCATATATAGTTGGAATAAGAGATTTCACTTTCTCTATTTATAAAAATCAGTATTCTTACCTTTGTAGAGTAATAATATAAGAAATAATAAATTGTGTTAAGTGATAAAAATATATGCATATTTAATAACATGAAAATTATTTTGAACATTTATATATTCATAGACATTTAAACGATAAAAAAAGTGTATTTTGAAAAAAATATTCGCTTATAAAATCTTCTAAAATATTTAATTGGTTTTAAGTGTTCTTGATAAAAGATTCGCTAGGTTTTATAATCATGAGATTGCGTTTTATTGTTTATACTACGTACAACACCTTAGTCTATTTCTTCTATTCTAATTTTGAACTCTTTATATTTTTATAGGAATTATATATATTCTATTATTTGTTTATAGAACCTGAGGGTGATGAAGACAAAGGTAAATAATGAATATCAAATTAATATTTTTTTGTACTCTAAAATTATTCTTTGTTGATTGTTTACAATGCTAATGACGTATATATAGGTATGCGAATATTTGGAATATATTTATATATTAAATATTAATGTGAATAAAACTCTACAAGTTAAATATATTATTAATAGGTGATGAAAATAAGCCACAGGTAATTTGTTATTTATGAAAATATTAATGAAAATATATTTGAGAATGTTTATTTGTGATGGTAAATGCATTAGGCAATGAAATTTATCAAGTATATTTAAAATGAATCAAGTATAAGAAATAATAAATATTTTGAATATATACATATATGAAGGCATGATGAAACCTCTTTTATACAATACTGGTGTTTTTGTATCATAATAAACAACTTTAAAATACATTCAAGATCAGAACATTTATGATGAATATCAATAGTGAAGAAATTTTCAACAATATATTTTTTATGATGCACTAGCGCGTCATATGTAGGGGCAGTAGAAATTGTTTAATTTCAAAAAGAATATTATGCGTCTAAAATAGTTTCTAATATAAATTTTATATTTATCTAAAAATGAGATTTCAGAATTCTTTCCTGTGTAATATTACAGGATATATCATGATATATATTGAACCTTTGAGTAAAATTGAAATGCAATTATTGAATAGTAGTAGATAAAAGAGGTTTTCAATTTCTATTCAATGTAATTTCCATTATTATCTACAAATGTATAGATGCTAGTTTGGTATGAACCACAGGCCTTGTCGCCTATGGCCTTGTCTATTTGGATCATCACCATGTAAAATATTCATTTTAGAGTGTTATTCTAGACCCATTTCGTGGAAAATTTCAACCATGTAAGCGTTTGAGACTGTTGGTCTCTCATCAACTTAGTGCAGGCTGTACGTTGAAGGCCCAACTTGGTAAGATTCATTGCATTATTTTTGAAAAATTTGATGAAGTTTAATTTAGAGTTAAAATTTCTTTAATTAGGCTATTGCATTTTAAAAGAATTTTAAAGTATATATAAAGGTGTATATATAAGAGTTATATAATACAATCATAAAACATCTGATAATGCGAATTAAAGGTTTTGATCGTTTTCCTCATATATCATAATTCGGAGTTAGCGTTTCCTTGTTTCTACCATCGTAAAGATAGAGGCTACCTGGCCAGCATTCATATTTGTTGAAAACATAGATACTTCGGCCAGTAAATATTTTTATTACCTCGACGTTTCGACAAAATGAAAACATTTGGCAAGGCGTTAAGAATTTTTTATGATTTTTAATTTTTAACGCCTTACCAAATGTTTTAATTTTTGCTCGTTCCTGACGAGGACAAAAGCTTTTTGTTGTAACGTCGAAGTAAAAAAAAAGATTTACTGGCCGAAGTGTCTTTATTTTCAAGAAATGTTTCTGCTATGTACAACACCTTAGTCTATATCTTCTATTATACTCTTAAACTATATTTATATACAGGGTGATCCAAAAGTCCCGCACAACTTTAAAAATTAATAACTCCGCGAATATTTGCGCTAGAGCAATGCGGTAAACACCATTGTGTTCAGGATGCAATGGGATTTTTATGGCAAATAATGAAAAATTCGAAATTGATTTTAGTTACAACTTTATTCGCTAGATGGCGCTCTACCAGAATCAGCGATTCAGCGGCCAAATTGTTTGATAAATTGAAAAATATAACTGAACGACACTTATTTTTCCTTTTTGAATACCAGGAAAGAACCCTAATAATATAAAATGATAAAATAATAAAACACCATTTCGTCAAAAGTTAGAAGAATTGGTTGACGATTTTTAAATACAATCTGAGATATGTAAAATAGGTATATGCAAATTAAAACATGTAGCAAAAAATATTTATATTTTAGATGGAGTTTTGTGTTATAGATTGAATGTTTGAAAATAACTACTGATATCAATACACGATTTTTGAAATGTTAATATAGTACCAAAAATTATGATGGCACTACTAATAGGATTTCGTGCTATAAGGAATATATAGTTTCTTGACTAATTGGCGACACTTGACTATTTAACTGGATATTTGTCATGATCCAAAAATGAAATATAGAGGGGAGTGACAAAATATATTTGTCGTACTTTATTCCAAATATCCTATGGGTTTGTCAAATGTTATCATTGATTATTATACTGTACATAATTTTGAAAATGTATCCCCTCAAAAAATCACTTTTAAATCGACCTTTTGCGTTGAAAAACGTGGTAGTAAAATCATTTTGTATTATTTTTTGCGCGAAATTTCTAAAGTTGGGGGGGGGGGGGGATGGGGAAACAGAGAATATTCCTTATGCTATTTCTTCTAATGAGCGAAAAGCGATAAACTAAACATAAGAGGTAAAATTGTGTATACCAGTGTTATTCGAGAAGTTATAACACTTTGGCCTGCACGACCTAATATAAGATATGGGCAAATGACAAACAAAGAAATTACTGTTCACAGAAAAAAAAAAAGAGTCAAGATGTGAGGACAGCATTTATTATTCCCATAACCCAAAACAAAGAGCTGCAAAATATAACACATGAGGTAACTGCCTTCTCTCTTGTATTAGGTCACAATCCTTGCTCAAAATGGCGCCCTTCATTCTCAAATACCGCCTGTAGACGATAGATGACAGAATGGTCACAATTAAATAGTTGAAATTTATAAAACGTGCCATTTGATATAAGCCTTCAACATGGCCAATGTGGTAGGCCGGCATCGATAAAAACGCGACTTAATGTACTCCCATAACCGAAATTGTAAGGCGTCAATTCTGGTGATATTGGAGGCCACTGGTATATAAAGTGGCGACTTATCAACGAATTTCACCGAACGTATCTTTCAGAAATTGTTTGGCACCGCGGGAGACATGAGGAGGTCCTCCATCTTGCATGAATGTTATTTCGCTTAGTGCTTGTCTGTCCTGCAATATGGGAATAACCTTTTCTCTCAAAAGTTGAACATAACGATCACCAGTTACAAAAACGGTTTTAAATGTTCTTCCATTGATTTTTTTCAAAGAAAAATGGCCCAATAATAAAAAAATAAGTGAACTCACACAAAACTGTAACTCTGGGCTGATGAAGTGATATTTCTGTAAAATGCCTAGGGTTTTCTGTTGCCAAAATGGTTCAGTTTTGAATGTTAAATTCTCCCTTTAGATAAAAGTGAACATCATCTGTTCTTAGAACATTTGACAGCCAGTTTTCATCAATATCAATTTGCCGGAAAACCCATGCAGCGAATTCTCGAAGCTTCTCAAAATCGCTGACTCTCAACTCGTGAAAACTTTGAATTTTGTTAGGGTATTTTTATAGAAAAATTATAAATGTGTGTTCTCTCCAAACTGTTCCATACGAAATCCCCTTTGTCGAGAAACTTGTCTAGCACTTACTTCTCCATACGTAGATAACGTTTCATTAGCTTCAGCATTCTGCAAAACCGTAACAGCCACTGACTTGCACGTCGATGGTCTTCCACTCCGAGGTTTTGCTTCCAGAGATCCAGTTTCCTCAAAACTTTTAATCAATAGCTTTAGAGAGTAGCAACTCATTGGTCCTTTACCGCTTCGAATATCTTTAAAGGAACGAAACGCTCGTAAAGCTTCAGTGGCAGATTCTGAATCACAATTCAAAATATTCACCAAGAGTGCTTTATCCTGTAGTGACGGCATTCCAGGGGGAAGGGAAGAAGTCCGACCACACCTCCTTGCGGTCCCCCCTGGACCCTTGGAATATTTGACCAAATTCTGGTTCGTTTCCAAGATGACTAACGTTGCAACGGTGCCCATTTTCAAATGAAGAGCAAAACTGATATCTCCAGTAATGCTACAGCGTCCGGGGTAACCACCGCGTCAGGAGCTGCAGCTCGAGTTCATGATGAAAAATCTACTACGAGGACACAATTCAATATACTACAACTCAATATAAATGGTACCCAGAGGAAAATAAAGAGCTGACTTGTCTTCTCTGTGACAACAATGTACATATTACTTGTCCTCAGGAGACAAAATTGAATCAGAATCTGAGATTCAATATCAAAGATTATGCAACACTACGAGAGGACAGACCGGGAAAATTCGGAGGAGGACTTGCCGTTTCGATTTTAACTCTAGAAATTAAATTTAAGGAAATCGCCTATAATCAGAGTAAGCCTAGAGAAAGCACGACAGAAGCTCAGGCAATAGAAATCTATCTTACAGATAAAACAATTCTAATCATAAATGTTTATCACCACGATAATACTAGCATCAATACAGGCCTGATAGAGACATTAAGTGAAGCGTCTTCGGAAATCGCAATCATACTTGGTGATTTTAACGCCGAAAGACCGACTTGGGGATCACCTGTCCAGGATAGCAAAGGTCAGCAGGTTGAGGACATGCTAACCGACCTCGACCTTACGCCGTTAAATAACGAAAAGAACACCTATCTATTACAACATCGCACCCACAACACAATGGGAAATTCTGAAAAGTGCAATCAGTGACCACAGACCAATTTTAACAACCCTAAAATTCAAAATTGAGAATTTCCAACAGAATAAAAGAACACTGGAAATAAATTCACAGAAAAGCTTGAAGAACTGTGCAACGAAGAATTAAATCACAGAACGATTGACAAAAACTTGGAAAAATTCTCTTCGAACATATCCAAAGCTGCAAAAGTATCGATACCTAGAGGTAGACGTAAAGACCTGTGAATACTTTACTGGAAGGACCACTATATCGAGGCAATGATTGCAGAGAGAGACAATATCAAGGAACTTCTTAAAACAAATAAAACAGAAGAAATCATAAAGGAACTCATTGAAATTAGTCACAAAATAGAACAAGAAATTTGGATATTCAAATAAGAGAGAGAAAAATGGGCAGAATTCTGCGAATAAAATGGATCAAAAAAAAAAAGAAAGCCATCACTGGAATATAATTAGTGTTATAAAACAATCAAAACCAACACTAATCCTCCAATACTCTAACCGATATGAATAGCGAGAACGAACAAACAGATGGCTGAAATAATTGCTGAATATCTTTCAAGCACTTCCAGACTCAGCTATACGAATGAAGACAGGACTCTAAAAATAATGTAAACAGGTTAGTTAAACAAGCAAGAAATTACCATCAACAAGATATTTACTCGAGAGAATTCACACTGAATGAGCTAAACTCATCAATAGGAAAGTTAAATCCAAGATGTCACCTGGAGATGCTCTAATCTTTGGTCAAATGATTAAACACTTTGGAGACGAAGCTAAAAATCAACTCCTACGAATACTGAAGATATCATGGCAAACTGGTAAACTACCAAAGAATTGGAAGATATCAATTATAGTGCCAATACTGAAACCAAACAAAGATGCCAAGGAATGCAAGAACTATCGGCCAATTGCTCTTACCAGCATACTTTGTAAAATAACAGAATGAATTATCCACTCTAGGCTCATAGTCTGGCTCACTAACAATAATAAAAAAAACTTCTGCCAAACTGCCTAAAGATCCAGACATTGTACAACTGATAAACTGTTCTACTTCTGTCAATCAATAATATATTTCTAGGAAAAACCGCCATAGAAGACAAAGGCCGTATTCCTGGATATGACCTAGCTTTTGATCGATTGTAGAAATTATTTGAAAGGCTGCACAACATCGGAGTAAGAGGAAAAACCTTAATCTGGATTGCAGACTTCTTAAGGGGAAGAAGGATAAAGGTTCGGGTCAATGGAACATTTTCTAAGGACCGAAGAACATGGGCTGGTGTACCTCAGGGATCTGTGCTCAGTCCTCTACTCTTCTCGCTATATATTAACTGTTGTTTATGTAAATAGATGAATATTATTTGTATTATTTAAAGCCTCATTATGTAAAAATATATGTATATATAAATTGGACATTTTTTGTTGACCATGGTCAAGTTTGAGCTCTTGTACGTCTAATTGGGACAAAACAAAAGTGGCGACGAGGATGTGCGATCTACAGAGCCAGTAAAAAGCTGAGGAAAACGGCGTCTATGCAAGTATAACAACTACATCTTTTAAACTATCTGGATCAAGAAAACAAAGGAGTATAAAATATCAGCATGACAAGTTCAAAGTTAATAGTACCTTTTAGATGCTATAGCCTAGTGGAGGACACTTCGATCTTTTTGTACAAATATTTGAGGCTTTCTTTTTGGCATCTGAAGGAGGAGATTAAAGTGCGGATTTTTACCTCGCTACCAGATTCTGAAACTTTGAAGCAGGGAAACGACATTTTCTTCCTGTTCTAATGAAAGATCAACCCTATGATACTATCATTCAAAGAATTAAGCTGCATTTGGATCCAAAGACGAAAGTGATACCACAGCGATGCAGATTTTTGGAGACGAAATAATATCGAATGTTATTTTAAAAATGTAAATCATTATTAATGGACTATGGACTAGGCGTAATTCTGAGTCATAGAAATGATAGAAAGGTAGAATGCCCTATAGCTTTTGCTTCTAGAACATTAACTGAAGCGTAAAAACGTTCATCTCAACTAGAAAATAAAGCGTTGAGCATAACTTTTGGCGTTGAGAAATTCAGACAATACATACTGGGACGAAAATTTGTATTGGTCACAGACAACCGACCCTTAATTCATATATTTTCACCTCATAAACCAATTCCCATATGTGCATCATCCAGAATTAAAAGATGGTCCTTAAAATTAGCTGCATTTAATTATACTGTGGAATTTCGAAAACCTAATGATAATTCCAATGTTGACGCATTGTCACGTCTTCCTTTAAAATCGAGTGTCAGGACGTCTATTGATGAAGACCAGGTACTTCTTCTCAGGAAGTTGAATGAGGTACCGTTCTCTTTTATGGAGGTGGCATATGAGACGCCCCAAGATAAAATACTGTCTGTAGTATTAAGGAATGTTAGAGAAGGCAACTGGAAATTCACAAGGGTACCGAGGAAAAACCCACTAGCTCCTCATTATAAGATCAATGAGGAATTAAGTTTGGAGTTTGGTTGTCTTCAATGGCGTGAAAGAGTGGTAATTCCCCAAAAATTAAGATCTTTAATTTTAAATAACTTGCATGAAATACACATGGGGATTGTTAAAATGAAGATGATTGCCAGACGGTATTTTCTGGTGGCCAGGCATAGACAGTAATATCGATAAGTTAACTAGAGAATGTAGAGTATGCCAAGAATCGGCAAGCATGCCCCCCGGCTACCATCTCGGAATGGACTTGGCCCGAAAAACCGTGGCGTCGACTTCATCTTGATCTAGCGGGTCCGTTCATGGGAAGAATGTTTTTGGTTCTCGTGGACGCATATTCAAAGTGGATAGAAATTTTTATCATCAAAGATATTACCAGCAAAACGATTATAAATCATCTTAGAGAAATTTTTGCCAGATTTGGATTGCCCTAATATTTGATTACAGATAACGGAAGACAGTTTGTCTCCGGTGAATTCGAGCAATTTACCAAAATGAATGGTATACGGCACACTAAGACCAGTCCGTATAATCCTAGTACAAATGGTTTAGCTGAGAGATATGTAAGAGAGTTTAAAAACCTTTTGAGAAAGAATAATGGGAAGGATGATTTAGAGACGAATCTACAAAGATTCCTATTTACTCATAGAGCATTCCCCCAAACTGTAATAAAGGAATTCCCCCGCGGAACTGCTAATGAAGAGAAGTTTAAGATCAAGATTCTCGAATTTAATACCAAGATGGGAAATCCGCGAGAGGTATTTCATGAGGCCGTAAGAAGGCAGGAGCAGTTTACTACAGGTTGCGAGGTTTATTTACGCAACTATGCAACTGGACCTAAATGGAAAAAAGGTACCATTTTGAAATTATTGAGCTACCGTCACTACCTTATAAGGTGCGAGGGCGTCGTGTATAAGAGGCATATCAATCAATTGCGACCTGTGAGAAAGAAACAAGTGGAGACAAGAAATTTGATACTTCCTCGAACATCAGGAGAGAAGCCTGTAGGTGGAAGTCAGAAATAATGTGAAGAGGAGGTTCCAGAGGTTACATCAGGAAACAAGGAGGAGACTGCTTCTGTGCACGTACCCTCTTGCACTCCTAGACCAGGGCCTGTTGCTGTGCACGTGCCCTCTTGCACTCCTAAACCGGAGCCTGCCGCTGTGCAAGTGCCCGTCCGCAGTCCTAGACCTCAGAGAGCCAGGAAACCCCCAGACCGACTGGAGTAATATTAAGGGGGGAGATGTGTTGTGTATGTAAATAGATGAAGATTATTTGCATTCTTTAAAGTCTCATTATGTAAGAATATATTTGCATATAAATTGGACATTTTTTGTTGGCCAAACGAAAAGAATAAGGGCTGAAAAAGAGTCATGGTCACGTTTGAATTGTTGTACGTCTAATTACGATACAACATTAACGACATCCATCCTCACTGAAGACACAAAAGTTGCCTGTTATGCAGATTATATAGCCATATGGCACACAAGTAGCAGTATAGAAATATCATAAAAATATTGAACACATCAATGAGAGGACTGGAGAAGTGGGCAATGAAACTCAAAATGACCATAAACCCAATAAACACAAACCTATAGGTCTCCTTCACTAACAGGAAAAAAGGCATGAATTTAACTCCAAAATAAGCATAAACAACCATATAATTGATAAAATTAGATCTCCAAATTACCTGGGTGTGATACTTGATGAGGAATTGCGATTTACAAAACACATAATTAGCACCTCAAATAGAGCTACCAGAAACCTAAACATTCTGAGAAGGCTATATGGAACAAATTGGGGAGCAAAACCAAAAATTCTCAGAACAACATATATAACCTTAATAAGGCCAATAATGTAATATGCAACACCTGTTTGGGCTCCCTCAAGTTCATCCCTAAAAAGAAGACTAGACAGTGTTCAAGCAAAAGCGGCCAAATTAATCACTGGTTCTGTTTCAAATACCAACAATTAGAAAATTCAGAGAGAATGTGGTCTAGACCTACTTGAAAGCAGAAGACAATTAAAAACAATAAAATTCACCAATAGCTTAAAAACTAAAGAAACCGAACACATATCCCATAGAACCTATTTAAACTGGACACAAAAAGAAAGGCTCAAAAGATCTTCAACACTTCAGTACGACAACAATATTAGAAAGAGAATAAATATGAAACATAATGAATTTAAAGGGAAAGACTCTTCTAGTAAGTTATATCAATTAAGGAGGATCAGAAGATGAGTTTCTTTTATTGATTGAATGCTACGAGCTTTCGGGCAAAAGCCCTTCGACAGGCAAAAATATAACTATACAAAGAAAGATAAATAACGATTTATATATATGTTAATCTTAACTGAAACCCGATTTTGAATAAAGTAAATATTAAATCTGCTGTCTGAGACCACGAGACGGCGCATGGTTTGGGCTATTGAAATAAACATGTGGGAGGTTTAAATGTAGTTTGTGTAGGCTGCAGGGATGTCTATTTTTCTATTTATGCTGTGTAGTTTGGATGAAACTATGGATTCTAGAACCAATCTCTGGTGTAGGTTGGAGATATTTTTGTAGTGAATGGTTGGGTTAGCAGTGTCAAAGGAATGGCCAGAAGATGCAATGTGTTGGAAAATAAGGGAACGGGTATCTCGGTTGGTGATGTTGCGTGTGTGTTCGGTCATTCTGATGGCGATGGTTCTACCAGTCTCCCCCACATAGGTGGCAGGACACTGTTGGCACGAGACCGAGTAGACTGCTCCAGAAGATGTTAGAGGATCAGTGGAGGAGTCGGTTTTTGTGATGGGATGCCTAAGGAGTGAGTGGAGGTTAGGTGTGTTAGTAAAAAAGGTACGGATGCCAAAGGGTTTGAGGAAACGGGAGAGGTTAACTGAGAGGGGAGAGAATGGGATCACACATGTGGTTTTGTATGTTGCAGGAGGGTTGAGAGGAATAGGTGAATAGGTGTGTTTTTCTATGAAGGATAGAGGGAAACCTGAAATTGTAAGATGGGAGATGATGCCAATGGGCAGCCCCCTCTCATCCATTTTGTCTGAAATAACGATGTCTACCATAGACCAGTGGATTTGTAACCGACAACCCTCAAACATCTTCTTCTGGCGTCGATACGTTGACGATATTTTTTGCGTATGCAAAACCGACAGCGAGAATACCATTTTCACCGACCTCCACACTTACAATCCCAACATCACATTCACTCTTGAGAGAGAACATGAGCTTGTTATTCCTTTCCTGGACGTCCTAGTCATACGCACCCCAAACACCTACCATACCACAGTCTACTACAAGAAAAACCACCCCCCCAGATACACCCATTATAGGTCGCACTGTCCAACCTCCCACAAAATCAATATAGTTAAAGCCCTCACCCGCCGCCTATTAACCCACTGCTCACTCCCCATCTTCAAAACTATTGAAAAGAACCGCATCATCTCCCATCTTACAATTTCAGGTTTCCCTCTATCCTTCATAGAAAAACACACCTATTCACCTATTCCTCTCAACCCTCCTGCAACATACAAAACCACATGTGTGATCCCATTCTCTCCCCTCTCAGTTAACCTCTCCCGTTTCCTCAAACCCTTTGGCATCCGTACCTTTTTTACTAACACACCTAACCTCCACTCACTCCTTAGGCATCCCATCACAAAAACCGACTCCTCCACTGATCCTCTAACATCTTCTGGAGCAGTCTACTCGGTCTCGTGCCAACAGTGTCCTGCCACCTATGTGGGGGAGACTGGTAGAACCATCGCCATCAGAATGACCGAACACACACGCAACATCACCAACCGAGATACCCGTTCCCTTATTTTCCAACACATTGCATCTTCTGGCCATTCCTTTGACACTGCTAACCCAACCATTCACTACAAAAATATCTCCAACCTACACCAGAGATTGGTTCTAGAATCCATTGTTTCATCCAAACTACACAGCATAAATAGAAAAATAGACATCCCTGCAGCCTACACAAACTACATTTAAACCTCCCACATGTTTATTTCAATAGCCCAAACCATGCGCCGTCTCGTGGTCTCAGACAGCAGATTTAATATTTACTTTATTCAAAATCGGTTTTCAGTTAAGATTAACATATATATAAATCGTTATTTATCTTTCTTTGTATAGTTATATTTTTGCCTGTCGAAGGGCTTTTGCCCGAAAGCTCGTAGCATTCAATCAATAAAAGAAACTCATCTTCTGATCCTCCTTAATTGATATAATAAATTTAAAATTCGAGAATAACCAATATTTCCTACCCCATTGCCATCAAATGTAATCATCAATCTTAACCTGAATGAAACCTGCAATAAAAAAAGAGAACAAAAACATACTTAAAAAGAAAGGACTTGACACAATTGGTTTATGCAATCAGATAAATTATTTAACAGCATATACAGATGGATCATCAGACCTTACCATAAGTAATGGATGGGCTGGAATTAACATAATACTGCAAGATGGAACGTACATCAAAATCAAAGAAGGAGCAAGAAAGATTTCGTCAAACTTCACTTGTGGACTGAGAGCTATCTGGAAAGCTCTTGATGTATGCCTTAACCAACCATCCCTGCATCAAGCACAAGGAATTATAATATACCGTACAATGACTTCATATCCGATCTAGAAGCAATTCAGAAGGGCAATACTATAATCACACAGAAAATACATTCGTTACTTACTCAACTGATATCATTGGAGAATAACTGCATTCTACAATGGATTCCTGCCAGTGTTTGGATCGGGGGTAATGAAATGGCAGTTGAATTTGCAAAGGAAGCCAGAAAATTGAGCCAAAGGAAAGAACAAATGTCATTATTTGACGCTAATGCTTTTGCAAAATACAAGATCATTAAACAAAAAATAAGAAAAAGTCAAAATGTGAAATAAACTACGATAGAAAAATGGCAAAACTATAACAAGATTTAGAACAAAACATTATAAAGGATGACAATACATCCAGATGGCACAAGAACCTATAGAACATGCAACAACTGTCCTGGTGTGGAACCAACACCTACCCACATATTTTCATGCCCGCAGCCTTGCAGAAAATTGACATAGACCCAGAGCAGCTGCTTTACACACCCAAGATAGTGGACAATGCTGCTGCTGCTGTGATAAAGATGCATGGAGACATCTGAGGCTTTTTATTGGACACGACAAAAACAACAACGGCATTTCAGAGTAAAATAAATCATCAGAGATAGATAAATATTTTTCAAATGAATTAAAATAAATATAATCGATACTGAGAGAGAGAGTTGAATTAAAAAAAAATAGAAAATTATTATTTTCGAAATTTAAATAGCTGAGAGGATTCCAGCAAACCGCATCTAAAATATCTTTTTTTTTTGCTACATGTTTAATTTGCATATACCTATTTTACATATCTCAGATTGTATTTAAAAATCGTTAACCATTTCTTCTAACTTTTGGCGAAATGGTGTTTTATTAATTTATCATTTGATATTATTAGGGTTCTTTCCTGGTATTCAAAAAGGAAAAATACTTGTCGTTCAGTTATAATTTTTCAATTTATTAAACAATTTGGCCGCTGAATCGCTGATTCTGGTAGAGCGCCATCTCTAGCGAATAAAGTTAAAACTAAAATCAATTTCGAATTTTTCATTATTTGCCATAAAAAATCCCATTGCATCCTGAACACAATGGTGTTTACCGCATTGCTCTAGCGCAAATATTCGCGGAGTTATTAATTTTTAAAGTTGTGCGGGACTTTTGGATCACCCTGTATTTAAGATTATACTATATTAATCTTTCGTTTGTTTATAGAAGCTGGGGATGATAAGGAGAAAGGTAAATAATAATAAATAAAAATGTAGTTTTGTGAAAAATTTATTATTATTATTTTTGATTGTTGAAATTGTTAATGAAGTATATTAAAAAGTATGCGAACATTTGAAAAATTATTTCCATATTAAATATTAAAATACGTATATAAAACTCTACAAGATGAATATATCATGAATAGTTGGCAAAAATAAGCCACAGGTTTCATCATTTTGAATATATTTCTGAAAATCTATTCAAAAATATTCATTTTTGCTAGTGATGAATTAGGCAATGAAATTTATCAAGGTATATTTAAAATGAATCAAGTAAGAAATACCAAATTATTTTTTTCATTTGCGAGTGTTGTTTCATACAAGGGGTCGGCAATCTATTGATTTGAAAGAGCCAAAATTTTACAATTTACAAAATTTCAGAGTTTTCAAAGATCCACAATATTTCTTCTTGACAACAATATATTATACCCGCATAAATAAAGTTTTTTGATAAAAATTAATATTTTTATTATTTCTCATAAGAATAATTAATATTTCTTTGTATAATATCTTATTCGAAAATAAAGTATTTTAAAATTTTAATACTTATTAAGTTACCTACCTTTACTTCAGTATTTTTATAACAATATCATATGTATGTACATACATAACTTTGAGATGATAATTCGCTTCTGTGATTTTTACTTTGAAGAACAAACTATACTTCTGATGGCCAAAGTACCTGGTGAGAAGCCAAATTTTCTTACGTCGAAAGCGAATTAAAACCTACATAGAAACATCCGACGACGGCGACATTCGAGAGCTTATAACGGACTGACGAGAGTGACGGCCCGTGTCATGGGAGAGGAAGGCGGTGAAAGCGAAGTAGTGTGTGGCTGAGAGAAAGAATCGGTGCCTAGTCCTCGTTAATAGATTCAGGGTGATTTTTATTTTTTTTTTATATATATAATAAAAAATATTTTTGTATGGAACTGAAAAGCAGCAGATTAATATCCAAATAGTCGCATGTGGCTCGCGAGCCACAATTTTTCAACTCTTGTTATACACCGATTTCGTGGAATATAAAACAATCAACCATGAACGCGTTTAGACTTGGTGCAGGTTGAACATTGAAGACCCAACATGGAGAGCCTGATTACATTTATTATAATATTTCATGATTTAATTCAGAGATAAAATTTCTTGAATCATGTTTTTGCATATTTTAAAAGAGAGTTTGAAGAATATAATGAAAAAAAGGTATATATATAGGAGTTATATAATATAATCATAGGACAACTCATGATGATACAACTAAAAGATTCTTATCGTGTTTCGCCATGTATTATAATCAGGAGATAACGTTTCATTTTTTATACTACACAAAACACTTTTGGATATTTATTATATTCTACATTTACTATATTTCTATATTTATGAATATAACATTAATCTTTTATTTGTTTATAGAACCTGAAGGTGATGATGATAAAGGTAAATAATAAATATCAAATTAGTAGTTTTGTAAAATAGAATTGATATTATTATTTCTAATTGTTGAAAATACTAATGGAGTATTTTCAGGTATGTAGAATTCTATATATATTTGGAATTAATTTTTATATTGAATATTAATATAAAAAAAAACTTCATTCGTTAAATCTATAACAACAGGCAGCGAACCTAAGCCAGGTTTTTATCATTTCGAATATATATTACTAATAAATGTATTTGAAAATCAAATTATAAAACTATTTTAGAGGCGTAATATTCTTTTTAAAATAAAACAATTTCTACTGTCCTTACTGCGATGGAAAAATTAAAGGGAGGTATTTGAAAATGTTTATTTGGGTTGGTGAATGAATCACACTGGTCTACACTGAGAAAGATGTCTTTGATAATGCATTAGTTTCTGACTTAATTTGAGGTGCTGATCACGAATATAATGTTTTTTTTTTTTTGTATCTCATCAATTTCCAGAGATACCTTTAGGATAATTATCCAATGAAACGAATCAAGGTATATAGACAATGAATCAAGTAAGAAAATGAATATGTATGAATATTAAACATATATAGATGCATTAATACCTCTTTTTAATGATGCTGGTATTTTTTAAATCATAGTAAACAAACAATTATAGAATAGATTCGAGATTAGAACATTTATGACAAATATTAATAATGAAGGAATATTTAACGTTCTTATTTTATAAATATATAAAATTTTCTTTCAGATTTTTTTTCTGCCAAATATTACAGGATATGCCCTGATATATATTGTACCTTCGAGTAAAATTGAAATAAAATATTGGTGAATAGTAGATTAAATAGAATATTAAATTCATTTTTTCAATTTAAATTTCATTATTATCTACAAAAGCATCGAGTCGAGTGAGGAATGAAGCAGAGGCCATGGCATGTTGACATTTTCCATTTAGATCTTCACCATTTATATCGTTTTCTTAACAGATTGTATGAGGTTTTGAGCGGCTTTTTTGATATCTCGTTCGAAAACCTCTCATTCATATTATTCGAGAGCGTTGAAGTAAACAAAAAGGAATTTACAGAAAAAATTGCTTTAGTAATTACAAGTTTGAAAAGATATAAATGTAGATATAAAGCAAGATATTTGGGTGATATAATGATATGCCTCCTCCTGATCTTTGAACTAAAATATTCTGATTACTTTACGCCATGTATCATAATCGGGAGATAGCGTGTAATTGTTCATACTATATACAACACTTTAGTCTATTTCTTCTATATTTATATATTTGGTAATATTCATTGATCTATTATTTGTTTATAGAACCTGGTAGTGATGAAGACAAAGGTAATCTATACTATTTCTAAGCCAAAATTCCTTGAATAGGCTATTATATGTTTAAAAAGAGCGTAAAAGTAGATTAAAAAATAATCAGGGTGATATAATAATAGGGCTCTTCCAGATCTTTCAACTGACTGATTATGATCGCTTCCACCATGTATAAAATTCAGGATATAGCGTTTCATTGTTTATATTACTTACAACACCTTAGTCTATTTTCTTTTATCCTTCTTTAAACTCTATTTATATATTTAATAATATACTCTTAATATCAAAATTCGAAACTATTTTAAAGGCGTAAGATTCTTTTTGATATCAAACAATTTCTACTGCCCTTACTGCAATGGAAAAATTAATGAGAGGGCCTGGCTCATCAGTGGTGAACCCTCTCAGCGGTTTTGCCAGTTTAATCTACCATACCGCTGTTATATTGCATTTTTGGAACTTCCTTTTATAGTGATACTGTTGATAGACTCTTGGAATGGGCATTTTAGAAGAACTATGGACATAAGCTTAGAGGACAGCAGAATTACATACATTTATAAATATATAATATGCTTCGAGCAATCGCTCTTCCGCAAATATCAAATTGTTTCTTTTATTAGAACATTTATAATATGATGCACTAGCGCGCCTTCTGTTATCAAAATTCGAAACTATTATAAAGGCGTAAGATTCTTTTTGATATTAAACAATTTCTACTGCCCTTACTGCAATGGAAAAATTAATGAGAGGGCCATTATAAATGTATGTAATTCTGCTGTCCTCTAAGCTTATGTCCGTAGTTCTTCTAAAATACCCATTCCAAGAGTCTATCAACAGTATCACTATAAAAGGAAGTTCCAAAAATGCAATATAACAGCGGTATGGTAGATTAAACTGGCGAAACCGCTGAGAGGGTTCACCACTGATGAGCCAGGCCCTCTCATTAATTTTTCCATTGCAGTAAGGGCAGTAGAAATTGTTTAATATAAAAAAAAATCTTACGCCTTTAAAATAGTTTCGAATTTTGATAACAGAAGGCGCGCTAGTGCATCATACTCTTAATATATTATTTATTTTTTAGAAGCTGGAGGTGATAAGGACAAAGGTAAATAATGAATATCAAATAAGTTGTTTTATTAAAAAATATTATTAAGGGATTGTTAATAATAAGGCTCCTTCTGAACATCCAACTGAATTATTTCTGATTGCTTCACGCCATGTATCATAATCTTGAGATAGCGTGTAATTGTTTATACTATATAAAACAACTTAGTTCATTTATTCTATATTTATATATTTAGGAATATCCATTAATCTATTATTGGTTTATAGAACCTGGGAGTGATAAGACAAAAGTAATATATCATAATTCTTAGCCAAATTTCCTTGTGAATAGGCTATTACATGTTTAAAAAGAATTTGAATGTAGATATAAAGCAAGGAATTAAGGTGATATAATGATAGGTCTCTTCCTGATCAAGCAAGTGAAATATTCTGTTAGTTGAAGGCCATGTATCATAATCATTATATAACATTTAATTGTTTATACTATGTACAACACCTTAATTTATTTCTTCCATATTTCATATATATTCAGGAATATACATTAATCTATTATTTGTTTATAGAGCCTGGGAGTGATGAAGACAAAGGTAATCAATCATATATTGTAGCCAAAATTCCTTGAAAAGGAATGTTTAAAAAGAGTTTTAAAGAATATAAAAAGAGGTATTAAGATGATATAATGATAGGGCTCATCCCGAACTTGCAACTGACAGATTCTGATCGCTTCCGCCATGTATCAAAATTAGCAGATAGGGTTTCATCGTTTATGCTATATACAACACCTTAGACTATTTCTCCTCTTCTACTTCAAACTATTCATATATTTAGGAACATACTATTAATCTATTATTTGTTTATAGAAGCTGGGAGTGATGAAGACAAAGGTAAATAATGAATAGTAAATAGGTAGTTTTCTAAAAATATATATTATTCTGGTATTGTTAATAATAGGTCACCTCGTGATTATGTAACTGGATATTTCTAATTTATACTTTTTACAACACCTTAGTTTATTTCTTCTAAACTAATAAATTTAGCAATATCCTTTATTTTATTATTTGTTTATAGAACCTGGGAGTAATGAAGACAAAAGTAATATATCTTAATTCTTAGCCATAATTTCTTGAATAGGCTATTAAATGTTATATAAGAATTTAAAAATAGATGAAAATTTAGTTATTAGGGTGATATAATGATAGGAAAACTAATGATGCAACCGAAAGATTCTGATCATTTTCCGCCATGTATCATAATCGAAATATCACATTTAATTGTTTAATACTATGTAAAAATCTTAGTATATTTCTTCTATTCTACTTTTAAACTATATATATTTAGGAATATACCATTAATTTATTATTTGTTAATAGAAACTGAGGGTGAAGAAGACAAAGGTAAATAATGAATATTGAATAAGTACATTTCGGAAAGATTAATATCATCATATGTTGATTATTGAAAATTCTAATGGAGTATATTCATATATGTGAATCTTTAGAATATTTTTATATAAAATAATAATATAAATAAAATTTTGTTTTTGTTGCACCTACAACAAAAAGGTGGCGAAAAGGAGCCAGATTTTCGTCATTTCGATTATATAATAATTTTTCTGCATAATATTTCTATACAAATTCTGATGTTTATTATACTTTTGAGTAAAATATATATGAAATGTTGAAGCGTAATAGATAAAAGTGTATTATAGTTGTTTTTTCAATGTAATTTCCATTTTTATCTATAAGACTTCGAATGAGTTCAGAATGAAGCACAGGACTTGCCACCGATGACCTGGTCCATTTGGGTCATCACTATTTATTTCGTTTACTTAACAAACTGTGTGGTGTTTTAAGCAGTTAATATCTCTTTCAAAAGCCTCTCAAACATTATTTTCGAGGGGTTAGCAGTCATCAGAAATATAATTTACTTCCAGAATTGCTTGAGTAGGCTATTGCATGTTTAAAAGAGTTTGAAAGTAGATAAAAAGAAATGATTAGGGTACTATAATGGTTGGGCTCCTCCTGAATTTGCATCTGACATATTCTGATCGCTTCTGCCATGTATCATACTCAGGAGATACCGTTTCATTGTTTATACTACATAGAACACCTTAGTCTATTTTCTTCTATCCTACTTTAAACTCTATTTATATATTTATGAATATACTCTTAATATTTTATTTGTTTATAGAAGCTGGGGCTGATAAGGACAAAGATAAATAATGAATATTAAATGTGTAGTGTTATGAAAAAAAAAATATTATTCAGGGATTGTTAATGATAGGGCACCTCCTGTTCATGCAAATGAAAATTTCTGAATGCTTTACGCCATTTATCATAATCGGTATATAGAGTGTAATTGTTGGTACTATTTACAATACCTTATAGTCTATTTTTTCTATATTTATATAATTAGAAATATCCATTAATCCTTTATTTGTTTATAGAAACTGCGAGTGATGAAGACAAAGGTGAATAATTATTATTCTTAGCGAAAATTCCTTGAATAAGCTATTACATGTTTAAAAAGTATTTGAAAGTAGATAAAAATAAATAATTAGGGTAATATAAAGATAGGAAATCTCCTGATTATGCAACAGAAAAAATCTAATCGTTTTCCGTCATGAATCATCATCATCATCAGAATATAGCATTTGATTGTTTATACCACGTACAACACCTTAGTCTATTTCTTTTATTATACTTTTGAAATATATTTATAAATATTTATATAAGAAATATAACATTAATCTATATTGTTAATAGAACCTGAGGGTGATAAAGACAAAGGTAAATAATGAATATTAAATAGGTACTTTTCTAAATAATTAGTATCATTATTTGTTGATTGTTAAAAATTCTAATGGAGTTTATTTAGATATAAGAATCTTTAGAATATTTTTATATTATATATTGATATGTGAAAATGATTTTGCTCGTAGATGTTCAGTATGCACTACGCTTACGAATGTCAACAGCTCGAAACGCGTTTGTTTTTGGATTATTTCTTCACCAAGAAATTGGGTTGGCCAAATATCATGGAACAGGCTGAATCAATTTGTGGAAAGGAGAATAGATATAACCATGTTCACGTTTCGGGCTTTTTCCCTCATCAGCCTTGTGCAGTTTTAATGTAGAAGGTCCAATATGGAAAGCCTCATCGCATCTTATTTTTAAATTTCAAGAAAAGTCATTTAGAGGTTATTTCATGTTTAAAAAGAATTAAAATATAGAGAGAAAGAAAGCAATTAGGATAATAACTGTTAGGGCTCCTTCTGATCAGGCAACTGGAATATTCTGATCGATTTCCGCCATGTATCATTATCAGGAGATAGCGTGTGATTGTTTATACTACATACAACACCATATTATATTTCTTCTATTATACTTTAAAACTATATTTATATATATTTATTAATATACCATTAATCTATTAACTGTTTTTACAACCTGAGGGTGATGATGACAAAGGTAAATAATGATTCTAAAAAAGTAGTTTTCAGAAAAAATATATTTTAAAAATGCTAATAGAGTATATTTAGGTATATGAATATTTGATATATTTTATATTAAATATGAATATAAAATAAAACTTCAGTTGTTAATTCAATAAATAACAGTTGGCGAATATAAGCCAGGTAATTCGTCATTCGAATACATTACTCAAAATATATTTGAAAATGTTTATTTGATTTGGGGGGGGGGGGGTGAATTAGGCAATATAATGGATCAATATATATTTACAATGAATCGAATAAGAAATAAAAATATGTATCGATAATATACATATGAAGGCATTAATACCTATTATATACAATGTTGGTATTTTCAAATAATATTAAACAAACAATTATTAAATTGGGACAAGTTTAGCACACATTTATGAAAAATATTAATAATTAAAAAATATTTAATACTATTTATTTGTATAATTAAAAAGCATATATTGGATCAAAATATCATTTATTTTACCAATATTTCAGCTGGCTGAACGCCAACCTTTATCAAGGTGTTAAAACATTTTAAAGTGTGTCAACAACAAACTCAGCGCCACATAACGTCAACAGCATTAAGTTTTTAAAAATATTTTGTTATATTCAATGGGGAGAAAAATTTGATATATATATTCATATTATGGACAAAATAATTCAGCTAACTGAAATATTGGTAAAATAAATGATATTTTGATCAAATATATGCCTTTTTAATTAAACACCATGATATATTATGTAAATTTGAGTAAAAATATATGAAATGTTGGAGTGTATTAGACAAGAGACCAATACATAAAGTTTAATAGATTCTGCAGGATGTATATTTTGAGGCGAAAGTATTGAATGTACATATTTCAAGCTACTATTTATAATTACTATATGCAAAATTTTACATCGAACTTTTAATTTTCATGATTCTCAATGTTCAATTGTATAAATTGTATATAATTTAAAATATACACGCAATTACCCAAATTGTGGATATGGCGTGTCTCTCCCAACTGTTAAATAAAAAAATAATAGTTTATTCAATGTTATTTCCATTATTATCTATAAGGCATCGAGGCGAGTGAGGAATAAAGCACAGGTCTTGGCGCTGTTGACATTGTCCATTTGGGTCATCACCATTTAAACCGTTTTCTTAAAAGACTGAATGGTGTTGTAGGGAGCTTTGGTGATATCTCTCAACAAAGTTTCAAATATAATATTAAAGTGTATTGCAGACATCGGAAAAGTCAATTCCAGTCAATGTTGCTTGCAAGTTCAAAAATAGTTTAAATGCAGATATAAAGCAATAAATTAGGGTGATAAAATGATATGGCTTCTCTTTATCATGCAACTGAAATATTCTGATTGCTTTATGCCATGTATCATAATCGGAATATAGAGTGTAATTGTTTATACTATTTAAAACACCTTATAGTCTATTTATTCTATATTTATATATATTCAGGAATAAACCATTATCCTAATATTTGTTTATAGAAGCTGGGAGTGATGATGACAAAGGTAATACATCATAATTATTAGCCAAAATTCCCTGAAAAGGCTATTACATGTTTATAAAGTGTTTATAAGGTGGATAAAAAGAAACGAATTATGGTTATAATTCTAGGAAAATTCCTGTTCATGAAACTGAAATATTCTTATTGCTTCACGCCATGTATCATGATCGGGGATAGAGTGTAATTGTACGTACTATTTACAACACCTTAGTATATTTCTTTTATATTGATATTTTTAGGATTATACAATTGATATATTATTTGTTTATAGAACCTGGAAGTGATGAAGACAAAGGTAATCTATCATATTTCTTAGCTATAATTTCATTATAAGTGTTTAATGTCTAAAAATATTTTCAATTTAGATAAGAAGAAAGGAATTAAGGTGATATAATGATAGGACAACTCCTGATAATGCAATTTGTAGATTCTAATCGTTTTCCACCATGTATTATATTCAGGAAATAGCGTTTAATTGTTTAATACTACGTACAACACCTTAGTCTATTATTCTAATATACTTTCAAACTATATTCATTTAACAATATATACAATTAATTTATTATTTGTTAATAGAACCTGAGGCTGATGAAGACAATGGTAAATAATATATATTGAATAAGAACATTTCGAAAAAAATGATATCATTATTTGTTCATTTTTAAAAATGCTAATGATGTATATTTATATATGTGAATCTTGTTTGTGGAGGTTCAGCCTGCACCACGCTTACCAGGGCCAACAGCCTGAAAAGCATTTGTGGCAGGCATTTTCAATTTATCAAGAAAATAGGTTAGCCAAATATCAAGCAAGAAGCTGAATCACTTTGTGTAATATAGCAAAAATTCAACCATCTACACCTTTCGGGCTGTTGTCTCTCATCAGCCTGGTGCAGTTATAATGTAGAAGGCCCAACATGGAAAGCCTCATCGCATACATTTTGAAATTTCAAGAAAAGTCATTAAGCGGGTATTTTATGTTTGAAAATAATTTAAATATAGATATAAAGAAAGGATTTAGGGTGATATAATGTTTGGACTCTTCCTGATTATGCGAATTAAGATTCTGATCGTTTTCCGCAATGTGTCATGATTAGAAGAAAGCGTGTAATTATTTATACTACGTACACAACTTTATTACACTACTTCTCTCTTATATTTTAAAACTATATTTATATATATACATTTAGGAATATACAAATATTATATTCTTTGTTTACAGATTATGAGGGTGATAATGACAAAGGTAAATAATTAATATAAAATGAGTAGTTTTCTAAAAAAAAAATATTTGTTGGTTGTTAAAAATTCGAATGGAGTATATTTAGGTACGTGAATATTCGGAATATATTTTTATAATAAATATTAATATAAAAAAATTCGTTTGTTAAATCTATAACAAAAAGGTGGTAAAAATGAGCCAGGTAATTCGTCATTCGGAATATATTACTTATAAAATGTATTTGAAAATGTTTACATGGGTTGGTGAGTGAATTAGGCAATGATATGAATCAAGGTTTATTTACAATCATTCATGTAATAAATTCAAAAAATGTGTGAATATTATACATATATGGAAGCCTTAATACATCTTTTATTTGATGTGGAATTTTCATATTTGATAGTAAGCAACAATTTTAATATTGATTCAAGATTAGTATATTTATGAAAATATTATTAATGAAAAGATATCTAACGCTATTATATTATATATATTGTAACATAGTATTTTTTAATTTTATTTATGTAACATGGTATTTCTTAATTTTATTATTTTTTATTTAACAGAGTGGTCATTTTTATGTTTTATATCTTGCGACTCTGTCTTTTTTTCTTTTGTTTACCTTTTCAGTTTGTCCTTGCCTGAAAAAAAAAATTTTTTCCTCCTGAAGTTTTTGTCTTCCCTAATTTTCCACGTGGCATTTTGGTGGAGATGCCGGGTAAGTTAGGGAAGACAAACTGAAGATCGCCGAGAAGACCTTGAAGCCATGGGTGCTGTGATCTACATTTTCGGAGACTGACATCAGGATTCCACCGCCGTGCTAAAGCCAAGACTTTCCTCGAAGATGACGATGTCCCTATAGACGATACGACGACAAAGCCTCTCTTCACGCCGCAAGAAAATGGACGCAAAGGTACTAGGGACAAAGTTCCAAGACTTCGATGGAATCCTTGGCAGAAGCACGTCAAATCCACGTCAGTATCTACAATAATTGCTAGCTGTGGGTCACAGCTCCCATAGGGAAGAAGCTATGTAACATAGTATTTTTAAATTTTATTTATGTAACATGGTATTTCTCAATTTTATTATTTTTTATTTAACAGAGTGGTCATTTTTATGTTTATATCTTGCGACTCTGTAAATTTCCCTCGTGGCTTATCTTTTGTTTACCTTCTTAGTTTGTCCTTGCCTGAAAATTTTTTTTTTCCTCCTGAAGTTTTTGTCTTCCCTAATTTTCCACGTGGCAATATAAACGATCTATCGGAATATTTTCCTTTTTTTGAATAATAGTTAAAGATATATCCTGATATACTATTCTGATCAAAAAGTTTCGGCACTTTGCTCATAAATTAAAAAAACTTTATTATTCTACCAAATTCAAATTGTTCCCTTCAGAGTAGTCCCCGTTGGCCGCGATGCACTTCAGCCACCTTTTTTTCCATTCGGCAAAACACCTCTGGTAGTCTGTTTTCGGGATCGCCTTCATGGCCTTCTTCGATTCCACTTTGATCTCTTCTATGCTCTGAAATTTCCGACCCTTTAACTTTTTTTTTGAGATTTCCAAAAAGGAAGAAGTCGCAAAAGGCCAAATCGGGACTGCCGTTTCTGTCTGATCGCTTCCCTCAATCGCCTCAAAACTCCCAGGTAGGAGTCATTGTAGAACCTTGTTGTTGAATTTCATTATGAACGGTGCCCTGGTAGTCGAAGAACACCGTCAACATGACCTTGACTTTGCTGGGAGCCTTCCTCGCTTTCTTTGATCTCGGCTCATTTTTGAAGCGCCACTCCGATGCCTGTTGATTAGTTTCCGAATCAAAGCCGTAAATCCATGTTTCGTCTCCAGTAATGACCCTCTTCAGCAATTCGGGGTCGTCGGTTGTCGCTTCGAGATTGAGACTGGCCGTTTCTTTCCGGGCGTTCTTTTGATCAAAAGTAAAATCTTTGGGAACGAGAAAGGCGTTGAGTCTTCTCACTTCCAAAATGTCCTTCATTATCGATTGAGTCGACCCGAATGATATCCTTGCTTTTTCGGCGACCTCCCTGACAGTTATTCGTCGGTCTTCACGCACCAGTTCCAACACCTTGTCCACTTTTTCAGGCGTGGTTGATGTGGACGGCCTCCCGGAACGCTCGTTGTCGCCGGTCTCTTCCCGACCCTCCTTGAAGCGTTGTGCCACTCGAAAACTCGTCTTCGGCTCATGACGGCATCCCCGTAGGCTGTTTGCAACATCCAAAAAAATTTCGGCACCCTTGAATCCGTTTTTCACAAAGAACTTGATGCAAATTCGTTGATCCTCCTCTCGGTGACTAACGAAATCGAAGCATGGGCAAAATGGCTTCACTTCGAACAGCCGCTGCTCGCGCTGTTGTGGCGCGTGATTTTTGAAAATTGGCAGGTCTCCAAGCCAAGGGCGACGCTTGCGTTTTCCACAAACCGGGAGAAAATATATTGAGTTTTCAGGATTTTATGAGCAAAGTGTCGAAACTTTTTGATCAGAGTAGTATATTGTATTTTTGAGTAATATACATATGAAATGTTGAAGTGTAGTATATGAAAGTGTATTATATAAGTTTCTTCAATGTAATTTCGATTATTATCTACTAGCCGAATGACCCGGGCAACGCCCGGGTTTTATCCGATTAAATGTTTTATTAAAATACTATTCTTTACAATTATAAATTGGCGTCGTGGATGGCACTCTTTTGAAACGTCCCGCTTCAATCTTTGTGTGTTTTTAAAATACAAAAATAAAAATGTAAATTTTCACAACGATATTTGAAAATTGTATTATTTAGATTTTTTGTATGAATATATTTTAAATTTGATATATACATAAAATGATATGATAATGATAGCAAGTGATTTCTTGTTCCTACCCTGTCATTACGTCACTCAAGGTCACCGTCGCGCCACGTGGTGGCGCAGCAAACGGTGACACCTGAATGGCGCTCTCCTATTGGCTCGCTACGATCACGCCACCAAAAACAAACGGTGACAGAACGGATGACGCTGATAACTGTATATAGAATAAGGCATCGAGGCGAGTTAGGAATGAAGTACAGGTTTCGGCGCTAATGACCTTGTACAATTGGATCATCACTATTCAAAACGTTTTCTTAATAGACTGAATGTTGCTGTGGAGAGCTTTGTTGATATCTCTCTCAATAACTTTTCATTCATATAAGTCGAGGGCGCTTTTCAGTAACTAAAAAGGTATTTACAGATAATATTACTTGATTAAGATATTGCAAGTATGAAAATAGTATAAAGTAGATATAAAGAAAGGATTTAGGGTGATATAATGGTAGTGCTCCATTTGATCATGCAACTGAAAAATTCGGATTACTTTACGCCATGAATCATAATCGGGAGATAGATTGCAATTGTTCATACTATATACAATACTTTATAGTCTATTTCTTCTATATTTATATATTAGGATTATCTATTAATCTATTATTTGTTTATAGAACCTGGGAGTGATGAAAAAAAAGGTAATCTATCATGTTTTGTAATCTATCATAATTCTTAGCTAAAATCGAATATAGGCTATTACATGTTTAAAAAGAGTTAATTAAATTGATAAAAAAATAGAAAGGAATTAGGATAATATAATGATAGGAAAATTCTTGATCATGCAACTGAAAGATTCTGATAGTTTTCTGCCATGTATCGGAATCAGGATATAGCAGTTAATTTTTTTATACTACGTACAACACCTTAGTCTATATCTTCCATTCTATTTTTAAACTATATTTATATTTATTTTGGAATATAACATTAATCATTTTTTGTTAATAGAACCTAAGGGTGATAAAGACAAAGGTAAATAATGAAAAGTGAATAAGTACTTTTCTAAATAATTAGTATCATTATTTGTTGATTGTTAAAAAAATATAATGGAGTATATTTAGATATACGAACCTTTAGAATATTTTTAAAATTGAATATTAATATATGAAAATATTTTTGGTCATAGAGGTTCAGCATACACCACGCTGACGTGGTATCTCAGCTCTAACGCGTTTGTGGTTGGCTTATTACTTTTACCTAGAAATTAGCTGACCAAATATCACGGAACAGGTTAAATCAATTCGTGTAAAAGAGGAAAAATGCAACCTTGTACGCGTTTCGGGCTGTTATACACTGCGTGACATTGAAAATGGAACACCAAGAAATAGTGGCCAGAAAATTATGCAAATTTCAGGGTAGACGCGCCTAACCGAGTTATGCATATGATGTAAATTGCGCAGCTCTCGTGCGCACATGGAGTAAGATATAAGGGAAGGAACTTGCAGAAAGGACAGTATTCGTGTCGTTATTTCTTCAAGGAAAATCATTGTAGAAATTTTGTTCTTGTGTCAAAAGACACGTGTAATAACAGAAAATGCCAGGTCATCGTAAACGGAGGCAGTTCAAGCAGACAGACGCTTTTACGAGGGGCATGGTGATCGGACTGAAAAGGGCAGGTTGGTCCATACGTCAAATCGCAGCTGATACACACCTTGGTGCGTCCACGGTGCACCGACTGTGGAGAAGATGGTTGGAACAAGGAAATGTGGCAATTTATAGGAATGCCGGTGCAACCAGAGTGACGTCAGCACGTGTTGATCGGCGTATCCTTCGACAAGCAGTGGCGGCCCCACAAGCCACTTGTACCGCCATCCTGCAACATGTGCATGACACCCTAGATCATTCCATATCGACCAGAACCATTTCCCGTCGATTGGTTGCTAATGGCTTGCACTCATGCCGTCCGCTAAGAAGACTGCCATTGACCCCACCGAATAGGCGCCAACGTTTGGAATGGTGCCGGGCTAGATCGACGTGGATGACGGAATGGCACAGGGTCGTGTTCTCAGATGAGTCGCGTTTCTGCTTGTCCAGTGATAGTCGCCGTGTACGCGTGTGGCGTCGACGTGGAGAAAGGTCCAATCCGGCAGCAATTGTGGAACGCCCCACCGTGCGACAACGTGGAATCATGGTTTGGGGCGCAATCGCGTATGATTCCAGGTCACCTTTACATCGTATTCAGGGCACTATGACGGCCCAACGATACGTTGATGATGTGCTGCGACCGGTGACACTCCCCTACCTTTCAGGGGTACCCAATGCCCTTTATCAGCAGGATAACGCCCGACCGCACACTGCTCGCATTAGCCAAGACGCTCTGCAAGATGTACAGATGCTTCCCTGGCCACCGTACTCTCCTGATCTCTCACCAATCGAGCACGTCTGGGACATCATTGGACGCCGTTTGCATGCCTTGCCACAGCCGCGTTCAGAAGACGATCTGTGGCAAATGGTTGAGAGGGAATGGAGAGCCATCCCTCAGGACGCCATCCGTACTCTGATTGACTCTCTACCTAGACGTGTTGCTGCGTGCATCGCCGTCCGCGGTGGTCCTACTTGTTACTAAGCCGACGCCGTTCTCGCTCTGTATTATGATTATCATTTTGAAATAAAGATCACTTATTTTTCGTCCCTGTCTCTCTCTGTCTGCCGAGTTTCATCACCTTCTGGCCACTATTTCTTGGTGTTCCATTTTCAATGTCACGCAGTGTACTTCATCACCCTGTTGCAGTTTTATTTAAGAAGGCCCAAAATAGAAAGCATCATCGCATCTATTTTGGAATTTCAAGAAAATTCATTTCGAGGGTATTTCATGTTCATGAAAAGTTTAAAAATAGATTTTAAAAAGGCGATTTTGGTAATATGATGGGCTCCTCCTGATCATGCAAATAAGAATTCTGATCGTTTTCCGCCATGTATCATGATCAGGATATATTGTGTAATTGTTTATACTACGTACAACACCTATTTCTATTTCTTATATTCTACATTAAAACTATATTTCTATTTTAATAAATATACTGATAATATATTATTTTTATATAAAAGGGCGTACCTGGATCTGTAAAGAAAGAAAAATTCAAAATATTTCAAGAGATTGCTTCCTCATTATCAATTTTTGCACAGTGGTAAGAGGCAGCAATCTCTCGAAATATTTTGAAAAATATTTTTTTTTCTTCACATATCCAGGTTACTTCTTTTATATAAACTTAATTAATGGATCGCCTTTTGACTCAAATATATTATTTATTTATAGAGAGAGAGAACCTGAAGGTGATAAAGACAAAAGTAAATAATGAAAATAATTTAAGTAGTATTCTCAAAAATATTTTTTTGTTGATTGTTATGGAGTATATTTAGGCATGTGAATATTTGGAATATTGTTACATAGTATTTATTAATTTTATTATTTTTTATTAACAGAGTGGTCATTTTTATTTTTATATCTTGCGACTCTGTAAATTTCCCTCGTGGCTTATCTTTTGTTTATCTTTATATAGTTTGATCTTCCCTTAAATAAATTGTTGTTTCCTCCTGAAGTTTTTGTCTTCCCTAATTTTCCGCGTGGCAATATATTCTTATAATAAATATTAATAAAAATAAAACTTCGTTTGTTGATTCGATAACAAATAGGTGGCGAAAATGAGTCAGGTAATTCGTCCTACCGAATATATTACTTAAAATAATATTTTAAAATGTTTACCTGGGTTGTTGAGTGAATTAGGCAATAAGATGAATCAAGGTATATTTACATTAATTCAAGTAAGGAATTTAAAAAAAATGTATGAATATTATAAATATACTAGCGGATGTGCCCGGCTTCGCCCGGGTTTTACCCGAGTGAATGTTTGTCTAACGAACATTTGTTAAAACAATTCTCTTTAAACTTATAAAACGTACTCGGCTTCGCCCGGGTTTTTACCCGAGTAAAGGTTTGTCTAACGAACATTTGTTAAAACAATTCTCTATAAACTTATTTAAAAAAGAAGATATATTTTGATAATTTGAAACTTGTAAATTTGAATCTCTCGATAAAGTGAACATTTTTTCCCGGTTCCTGTGTGCCGTGTCATCCTGAATTTTGTCTTTCCTAATTTTCTACATTACAAAATCATCGTTTTATCTAGTGAACATTTTTTTCCGGTCCCTTGAAAAATACTCGATAAGTTGAATAAAATCAATATTAATTGGTTCCCTCGGTAATTGGAAGTTAAAGGAATAGTATCTTCGCCTTGGAATTGTATCATTATTCTTGTCTCAAATAAATTGCCGTGTCATCCTGAGATAATCTTACTTTTGATAAATAATATTTAAGATTTTATTATATATATTATATTATATATATATTACACGTTATTTGTTTTCTTGGCCGACTGTTTTACATATGGTGTTATCTTAAAATTGCTTGTTTTGAATATTTTTTTAGATTGAGATTATTAGCTAGTATGTAAAAAAATTAACTCTGTTGAAATTTAATTTTGTATTTATATATAAATAAAATTAACTCGGTTGATTTTTTTTGTATTTAATCAATAACAGCGAAGTTACGCATGTCAATGTTAGGGAAAATATTTTGATGTTAAGCAAAACCTGCTCCATCTCGTTTTACATAAATGTTGAAAATTTGGTTGAAATTGATGCATTGTATCGAAAGTTTTTAGTGATGTACACTTATGAAATTTGCATTTTATTAATATAGATGAAGCCCTTAATACCTCTTTTATTCGATGTGGAATTTTCATATCTCATATTAAACAACAATTATAATATTGATTCAAGATAAGCATATTTATGAAAATATTATCAATGAAAATATATCAAGCGCTATTAATTTATTTGAATAAACGAACTTTTAGAATTTTTCATTTTTTGTGTAATATTTCAAGAGGTATCTTGATATATATTGTACTTTTTAGTAAAATTAAAAAGTAATATTGAAGATTTGTAGATGAAAGAGAATTATAATAACCCATTCAACGTAATTTCCATTATTATATACAAAGGTATTGATGCGAGTTCATTGTGAAGCACAGGCCTTGGCGCCGATTACCTTTTCCATTTGGGTCATCACCCTTTTTCTTAACAGATTAAGGGTGTGGGGATTTGTTGATATTTTTCTCAACAATGACTCATAGATAACAATTAAGGTTGTTGCAGTCACCAGAAAAGTCATTTACAACCATTTCAAGTTTAATATTTCAAGTTTGAAAAGATTTCAAAAGTAGATAAAAAGAAAGGTATCAGGGTGATATAACGATATTTCTCCATCTGATCATGCGACTGAAATATTATGATTGCTTTACGCCATGTATCATTATCGGTAAAAAGAGTGTAATTGTTTATACTATTTACAACACTTTAGTCTATTTATTCTATATTTATATATTAAAGAATATTCCAATATTCAATTATTTGTTTATAGAACCTGGAAGTGGTAAAGAAAAAGGTAATCAATCATAATTATTAGCCAAAATCATTTTAATAGGCTATTACATGTTTAAAAAGAGTTTAAAAATAGGTAAAAAGATAGGTATCAGGGTGATATATTGATAGGACAACTCCTGAACATGCAACTGAAAGATTATGATTGTTTTCTGCCATGTATTATTATTCGGAGATAGCTTGTAATTGTTTATATGGACAACACTTTATTCTAATATTTCTATTATACTTTAAAACTATATTTACATATATTTAGGTATATATACCAATAATCTATTGTTTGTTTATAGAATCTGAGGGTGATGATGACAAAGGTAAATAATTAATATAAAATAAGTAGTTTTCTGAAGAAAAAAAAAATGTTAATGTTTAAAATGCTTATGAGTTCATTTAGGCATGTGAATATTTGGAATATATTTTATATTAAATATTAAAATAAATAAAACTTATTTATTAAATCTATAATAAAGGTTTGACAAAGATTAACCAGGTAATTTGTAATTTTGAATATATTACTTAATATATTTGAAAATGTTTATTGAGGTGGTGAATGAATTAGGCAATGGAATTGATCAAAGATTAATTACAATATGTGCGTGAATCAGTTAAAAATAATAAATATGTATGGATTTTATACATATGAGAAGGCATTAATACCTATTTCAAAAACCGTTGTCTTTTCATACCTCATAGTAAAGAAACAATTATTTTATTGATTCGAGATTATCATATTTATGAATAATATTATTAATGAAATATATCTAACGCTATTATTTTTATATATAAACGAACTTTAAGAAATTTTCCTTTTTTTAGGTAATATTTCGAGATATATCCTGATATATATTGTACCCTTTAGTAATATTGATGTTATGGGGCTACACCAAAGATCCAAATTGTGCCTGCAACGTCCCACAATCAATGTCCCATATACTAGATGACTGCCCGCTGTACAAATTCAATGGAGGAATCTCCAATCTCCACGCTGCCACCCCGGAAGCCCTGAACTGGCTGAAGGCCTTGCCTCTCAGACTTTAATGACCGAGAAGTCCTCACTTCTTTTTTCTAGATTTGATTCATTTTGTCTCCTCTCTTATTGTAAAGACGTTGCTGTATCACCTCATAAGCATAAATAAATAAATAAATAAGTAATATTGATATGAAATGTTGAAGGTATGTAGATGCAAGAGGTTTATAATAGTCTATTCAGAGTAATTTCCATTATTATCTACAGAAGTATCGAGGCGAGTTGATTGTTAAGCATAGGCCTTGGCGCCGATGACTTTGTCCATTTGGGTATCACCATTCAAACCGGTTTCACAACAGACTTGAGGGTGTTGTTGGAGCACTTTTGATATTTATATTAACAACTTCTCATACATAATTTACCAGGACGTTGAAGTAAACAAAAGGCATATATAGACTAAATTGCTTGAAAAGGCTCTTCCATGTTAAAAAAGAATTTAAAAGCAGATATTAAAAAGATATCAGAAAATATAATAATGAAAGGGCTCCTCCTCATCATGCAACTGATATATTCTATTGCCTTACGCCATGTATCATAATCGGGAGATAGAGTGTAATTGTTTATATTATTTACAACACTTTAGTCTATTACTTTTACATTTATATATTAAATAATGTTATACTATTATTCTATATTATTTGTTTATAGAACCTGGGAGTGGTAAAGAAAAAGGTAATCTATCATAGTTATTAGCCAAATTTATTTCAATAGGCTATTATATGATATTTATTCCGATAGATGGCGCAAGCCATCAGCAACTTTCAGTTACACGATAAGTAGATGCCCTTTTTCTTAATTTATGCACCTTATCCCAGTACAATATCACATTTGTACTATTTTTCACATGTTTAAAAATTGTTCAAAAATAGGTAAATAGAAAGGTATTAGAGTGATAAAATGATAGAATAACTCCTGATAATGCAACTGAAAGATTCTGATCGTTTTCTGCCATTTATCCTTATCTGGAGATATTTTTTAATTGTTTATTCCACGTATAACATCTTAGTCTATTTATTCTATTATACTCTCAAACTATATATATATATTCATAAAGGTATATACCATTAATTTATTATTTGTTTATAGAAACTGAGGTTAATGAAGACAAAGGTAAATAATGAATATTGAATAAGTACTTTTCGTAAAAATTAATATAATCATTGGTTGATTGTAAATAAATTAATGGAGTATATTTATCATTATAAAATAACATATGAAATATTTTTCATAATAAATATAAATATGTTAAAATGTTTTTTGTCATATTGAGGTTCAACATACACCACCTTGACTAAGCCCAACAGCTCGGAATGCGTTTGAGGTTGGATTATTTTATTAATCAAGATATTGGGTTGGCCAAATATCACTAAAAATGTTAAATCAATTTGTGGAATTTAGAAAATATTTAACCGTGAACGCGTTTCGGGCTGTTGTCCCTTATCAGCCTGATAGAGTTTGTACGTAGAAGGACTAACATGGAAAGCTACATCGCATCTATTTTGAGATTTGTAGAAAATTATTGCAGGTTTAAAAAGAGTTTCTAAATCTATATATATATATAAATCAATGTTTGTATGTTTGTTTGTTTGTTTGTATGTATGTCCGGTATACAAATTCGCAGTAGTTCACTAATTCAAACCAAAATTTCCATACATAGGTAAAAAATACGGGAAAGACGATGGGCTATTTTAAAAAATATATAAATCAATTATTAAAACTATATATTCAAATTATTCTACTTAGCACACGAACAGCGCCCTCTATCAACGATTAAATTATGCTAATGCAAACAAATAGATAATGCTAATAACAAACAATTATAAAAAAAAAAAATTTATAAATATATATCACTCGGGTAGATATGCACACGGGTCAATCCCGGGGCGAAGCCCGGGTCACCCGTCTAGTAGATAATAAAGAAAGGAATCAGGGTAATACAATAATAAGGATTCTTTTGACCATGCAACTAGAAGATTCTAATCGTTTTCCGCCATGTATCATAAGAATATTATGCATGTATTAGGACATTAATACATATTTTATACAATACTGGTATTTTCATATAATAGAGAATAAACAATTATAAAGATTAAACAATTATAAATTAGCAGAAATTTATAAAGAAATATGATTAATGAAATATTTTAATGCTATTATATATATATGTTACAAAACTATGTAAATCCAAAAAATGATTTGTTAAAGTTGAAGGTGCAGTCGTCTTGAATTTAATTAAAAAAGAGAAAATCAGTCTCAAGAAGTTTATTGTTGAACTCTTTGAGCAAAAAGATTATATTAATTTTAAGTAAATATAGAATTTTAACATTTAATTCTATATCACTATTTACATACTTATATAAAATTAAATCTAACTTACCTAACCTCTACTAAAAACAAAACAATCTATTTATATTTAAGGTGGCGCCATCTAGTGGCCAAGAATAACAGAGTTATTTTAAACAGAGATTATTAATAAAATAATATGTACAAGGATTTACATCTATGACATTTCTATAAATTATTTTTTAAAAATTATATAACATATATATGAATGGACTTTCAGAAAATTTCCTTTTCTGCGTAATAATTCAGAGTAAATCCCGATATATATGGTACCTTCGAATAAAATTGAAATGAAATGTTTAAGTTTTTAAATGATAGGGTATTATATAAAAGGTTATTTAATGTATCCCCACTTTTATCTACAAAAACATCGCAGCGAGTGCAAAAGAAAGCACAGTTCTTGGTACTAATGACCTTGTCTTTTTGGATCATCACGATTTAAACCGTTTTCTTAACATACTGGATGGTGTTGTGTGAAGCTTTGTTGACATTTTTCTCAACAATGTCTGTAGATAATATTCAAGGTGGTTGCACTCACCAGAAAAGTCATTTACAGCCAGAGAGTTTGAAAGTAGATATAAAGAAAAATATGTCAGGGTATTGAAATAAAAGAGCTCCTCTTAATAATGCAACTGAAATATTCTTATTGGTTTACGCCATGTATCATAATCGGAAAATAGAGTGTAATTGTTTATATTTTTTTACAACACCTTAGTCTATTTCTTCTATATTTCTATATTTGAGAATATACAATATTTTCATTATTTATTATTTATAGAACCTGGGAATGGTGAAGACAAAAGATATCTATCATAAATCTTATCCAAAATTCCCTGAGAAGGCTATTACATGTTTAAAAAGAGAGTTTATAAATAAATATAAAAATAGATATAAAGAAAGGAATTATTGTAATATAATGTTAGGGAAATCCCTGGTCATGTAACTGAAAGATTCTGATAGTGTTATGCAATGTATCATAATCAGGAGATAGGATTTGATTGTTTATACTATTAACAACACCTTAGTTTATTTCTTCAATATTTATATTTTAAGGAATATACCATTAATCTATCATTTGTTTATAGAACCTGGGAGTGGTGAAGACAAAGGTAATCTACATAAATCTTAGTCAAGATTCCTTGAATAGGTTATTATTGGGAGTACAAATAAGTTTTGAGGGATTTGCAAAAGAAGCCACAACAAATATTATATAAATAGCATTGGACCTTGTAAGGTTTCATTTTAAAGCTTCATTATTTCCCCAAAAAAATCAGAAGAAGTCTTTTCACTCAAGTGTAAGGAACTTTTTTTTTGGTGCTCTAACCATGTCAACCTTTTTGTCAACAAAACACAATTTGCGGGAAGCGCTGCTTTTTTGTTTTAATTTGAAGAAAAGTGCAACTGATGGACATCGATTGCTGTGTGAGGCATATGGTAAACATGCTCTATCAATAAAATCATGTGAGTACTGGTTTCGGCGTTTCAAAAGTGGCGATTTTGACACCAGAGACAAAGAACGCGGAGGGAGGCCAATAAAGTTCAAAGACTCTGAGTTGGAGGCTTTATTGGACGAAGATTCAAGCCAAACTCAAGAGGAGCAGGCTGAAACCTTGGGAGTGACTCAACAAGCGATTTCGAACCGTCTCAAGGTCATGGGTATGGTGCAAAAACAAGGAAATCGGGTTCCATATGAACTCAAGCCAGGAAACATCGAGCGCCGTATTTGCACGTGCGAATTACTTCTAAAAAGACTAAATCGGAAGGGTTTTTTGCATCGCGAATCGTGACGGGGGACGAAAAGTGGATTCACTACGACAACCCAAAGCACAGAAAATTGTCGGTTAAGCCCGGTCATGCATCAACTTTAACGGCCAAACCGAATATTCATGGCAAGAAGCTAATGCTGTGCATCTGGTGGGATCAGCTCGGAGTGATCTACTATGAGCTACTTTAGCCTAACGAAACCATCACTGGAGAACGTTACCAACAACAATTGATGCGATTAAGCCGAGCATTGAAGATTAAACGCCCACTATAAGCCAAAAGACATGACAAGGTGATCTATCAGCACGACAACGCTCGGCCACATGTTGCAAAAGTTGTCAAGGAGACTTTGGAGGCGCTTCAATGGGATGTCCTACCCCATCCGCTGTATTCACCAGACATTGCTCCTTCAGACTACCACATGTTCAGCAGCACTTCACTTCTTACGAAGAGGCGAAAAATTATGTCAATGTTTGGATCGCCTCAAAAGACGAGGAATTTTTTCGACACGGAATCCGTATGCTGCCTGAAAGATGGGAAAAAGTCGTAGCTAAAGATGGACAATACTTTGAATGAAATATATTGTACTGATTTCTCTGAATAAAGCTTCGAATTTATTAAAAAAATCCCTCAAAACTTATTTGTACTCCTAATACATGTTTAAAAAGATTTTAAAATTGGTGAAAAATCGGTATTAGAGTGATATAATAATAGAACAACTCCTGATAATGCAACCTGAAGATTTTTATCGTTTTCCGAAATGTATTATATTCCGGAGATATCGTTCAAAATTTTAATACTGCGTACAACACCTTAGTCTATTATTCTATTCTACCTTTAAGGTCTATATTTTCAGGAATATATACTATTAATTTAATATTTGTTAATAGAACCTGAGGGTGATGAAGACAAAGGTAAATAATGGATATTGAATAAGTTATTTTCGAAAAATTAAAATCAATATTTGTTGACTGTTAAAAATGCTAATGGAATATATTCATATATGATAATATTTAGAATATTGTTTATATTAAAATGATTTTAGTCATATAGAGGTTCAGTATGCACCACGCTAACGAGGGTTGACAGCTCGAAACGCATTTGTCTTTATATTTTTTATTTACAAAGAAATTGAATTGGACAAATATCAATGAAGAGTCTAAATAAATTTGTGGAATATACGAAAAATCCTAACACGTACGCGTTTCGGTCTGTTTTGCCTCATCAGCCAGGTGCAGATTTAACTTAGAAGGCTCAACATGGAAAACCTCATTTCATCGATTTTGAAATTTCAAGAAAAGTCATTTAGAGGGTATTTTATGTTTAAAAATAGTTAGAAATAAATAAAAAGAGAGGGATTAGAGTAATATAAAGATAGTGCTCTTCTTGATCATGCAAAAACAGATTCTGATTGTTTTCCGCCATATATCATAATTAGGAAATAATATGTAACTATTCATACTACGTAGAACACTTCAGTCTATTTCTTCTACTATATTTTATTGTTTTTATAGAACCCGAAGGTGATGAAGAGAAAGGTAAATAACAAAAATAAAATAAGTAGTTTTATGAAAAAAATAATTAATTGTTGATTTTTAAAAATGCTAATGGAATATATTTAGGTATGTAAATATTTCGAATACATTTTAATAATAAATATAAGTATTAATGAAACTTCGTTTATTAAATCTGTAATAAACAGATGGTAAAAGGAGCCTGGTGATTCATCATTACAAATATTTACCTTAAAAATATATTTTAAAATGTTTATTTGGGTTGGCAAATGAATTAGGCAATGAATATAAATAAAGGTATATTTACAATGAATCAAGTAAGAAATTAAAGAAATGGATGAATATTATACATATATAAGACATTAATACTTCTTTTAAACGATATTGTTTTTTTATATCTCATAGTGAAAAGAAATCATAAAATTGATTCAAAATTAGCATATTTATTATAAATAATGAAAATATTTTATCGCTATTATTTGATATATATAAACGAACTTTCAGAATTTTCATTGTAAAGAACAGTCCTTGGCGCAAATGAACTTGTCCATTCAGGTCATCACCATTTAAACCGTTTTATCAACATATTTATGGTACTGTGGGGAACTTTGTTGATATTTATCTTATCAACTTCTCATACATATTATTTGAGGGCATTGCAGTCACCAGAATGGTCATTTACAGCAAAACCCTTTTGAATAGGCTATTGCAAGTATGAAAAAGTAGATATAAAGCAAGGAATTAGAGTGATATAATGATAGTGCTCCACCTGATGTTGCAAGTGAAATATTCTGATTGTTTTACGCCATGTATCATAATCAGGAGATAGAGTGTAATTGTTCATACTATATACAATATATTCAAGGTTAGGATCAGACATGACGTAGCCACGCAATAATATTTGAAATGAAGGCGATAAAAACGTGGTGATTTTCTTTTAATGGTAAAAAACAAGCTTTCAGGCAAGAATGCCCTTCTTCAGGTTACAACTTGGAAATATTTTAAAACTATGGACATGAAGGATAGCCAAATAAAGTAGGTAAATAGTTCAGCTGGGGGGATTGGCGAGGTAAAACACGGAGTATTGGGGTGGGAGGTCGATTTTTCGGTTGAAACTGGGCGTGCAGTGCGAGACCAAAGATTCAAGGACTAGGCGCTGATACTTGTTCCCGACGCCCTTGTAAACGCATACAGCGCTGTCCAAATTGAACGAGTGGCGAAATTCTGTGATGTGTTGGCATAAGAGAGACTTGCGGTCTTTGGTGCGTATGTTGCGGCTGTGTTCAGATAATCTGGTGCAGATAGATCGACCGGTTTCTCCGATGTAACACTGTTCGCAATCGAGACAGGGAATTTTGTAAATTGCGTTGGTGGCGGTTAGGGGATTAGTTTTAATCGAACTTTTTGTAATCGGATGGCGTAAGGAAGTATAGAGGGAAGGGGTATTATTAAAATAGATACGTATTATAAAAACTCGATTGCGAACAGTGTTACATCGGAGAAACCGGTCGATCTATCTGCACCAGATTATCTGAACACAGCCGCAACATACGCACCAACGACCGCAAGTCTCTCTTATGCCAACACATCACAGAATTTCGCCACTCGTTCAATTTGGACAGCGCTGTATGCGTTTACAAGGGCGTCGGGAACAAGTATCAGCGCCTAGTCCTTGAATCTTTGGTCTCGCACTGCACGCCCAGTTTCAACCGAAAAATCGACCTCCCACCCCAATACTCCGTGTTTTACCTCGCCAATCCCCCAGCTGAACTATTTACCTACTTTATTTGGCTATCCTTCATGTCCATAGTTTTAAAATATTTCCAAGTTGTAACCTGAAGAAGGGCATTCTTGCCTGAAAGCTTGTGTTTTACCATTAAAAGAAAATCACCACGTTTTTATCGCCTTCATTTCAAATATATACAATATAGTATACATAAAACACCTTAGTTTATTTCTTCTATATTTATATATTTAAGAATATACCATTAATCTATTATTTGTTTATAGAACCTGGAAGTGATGAAGACAAAGGTAATTTATTATAATTATTAACCGATATTCCTTCAATAGGCTTTTACATGTTTTAAAAAGAGTTTAAAAATAGATGAAAGGAAGGTATTAGGGTGATATAATGATAGGAAAAATCTTGATAATGCAACTGAAAGATTCTGATCGTTTTCTGCCATGTATCATCATCAGGATATAGCAGTTAATTTTGACGTGACAACGTCTTAAATTAGGTTGCGGCTGGGAGTCACTTATGAAAAAGTGTAACGCCCGGTAACGTTACGATGAGTCACCGAACGAGAGTGCTGCGCGCGCAGCTGCGCGCGCAGCGCTAGAGAATTAGGCGCATTGAATCGGCGCATGCTTGTCTCTGTCTTTGTCTTTCTCGAACGTTCTTGGCGTTGGAAAAACAAGAAAGCGTCATAATACAAGTTCACACGTGTGGTTAAAGTATCGTCAGCTGTGTCTGTAGTGAAAATGTGGAGTGCTTAGATTCGTCATTTACAACAACTACAACAATAAAGGTAAATAATTGTACACTGATGTTTCATTATCGTAAACTATGATTGATTGATTAATTGTTAGATTGACACAAAAGTTGAGAAACTGAGTTTATAGGTTATGTCATACTATTGATAAATGTTGATAGTGTTAAGTAAATTATTAGTTTAAAATTAATTAATTAATTAATTATTATTTTACAAATTTTAAATAGTTTCAAATTTATTTAGAAAAAATTTGAACCTTCGATCTGAATAAGTGTTTTGATTTTCAAATTGATTCTTTAAAATTAAAAATTCATCCATTCAATTTCAAATGTTCAACAGGAATCACCACTCTCAAAACAATGGAAACGGTGCCTTCAACTTCCAGTACTTCAATGGAGACGGAGGATATCGTGCCGTCAACGTCTGCAGTACCTTTCGTTGTTCCACACACCACCTCTACCGCCAGAACGAATGCTCAGCGACAACGTGAGTACAGACTACGAAAAGCATTGACCAGAACTCCTGAACAAGTAAGAGCCTTTGCAAAAGCGGCTGCGGAGAGGCAACGCAGGTTCAAGCTACGTAAATCTGCTAACATAGCCCTCACCAGCGGTACGTCAGAGTCACCTGCTTCAACGTCTTGTTCTGTGGTGGAGAGAACAAGCGTTCCTGTCGTGGCGGAGAGAACGAGCGTTCCCCTAACTAACGCTCAACGGCAACGTGCATTCCGACAACGTAGAGCAGCATCTTCTCGGACTGATGTACAACCGACTACTTCTTCAAGCCAAACAGCAATACAACTGGAACAATCCACCTGGTATACCAAATGGTCATCGTCAATACGGAGATTTCAATCTACTTTCCTGGACAACGATTTTGGCCATGCTTGCTCGGTTTGTGACAGATTGTGGTTCAAGAATGACCTTAAAACCATCACTGCACTACAACTGAAGGTAATCTCGGATTGGTACGTTAAGGAAAATCGGCAGCTACGCAAGGAGGTTTATACAAAGTCTTGCAACACCTGTAGACAATCACTGAATAAGCGTAAGCTTCCTACTCTCGCAAAGGTCAAAGGCTTCTCATATCCTGACATACCTCCAGGTCTACCGCCTCTGGATCCTATCAGTGAACGTTTGGTCTCACCGCGCCTTCCATTTATGCAAGTCCTATCATCGTCCTATCCTCAACAAAATCACTCAAATAGGAATTAGTTAAGTTTAAGTTTACATGTACAATGTTTTAGTAAACAAAATATATTTCTATAGTTAAAATTTGTGCAATTCTTATTTTCATTCAATTCCTTGTTCCTATTGTGCAATTTAATTATATTCATATCAATAAATATTCTACCGTTGTCACGTAAAATCTTCGCCCGTAAAACCGACTTTACAGGCAACCATTGTTTTTTTTATACTATGTACAACACCTTAGTCTATTTAATCTATTATACTTTTGAACTATATATTTTTAGTTTATACCATTAATTTATAATTTGTTAATAGAACCTAAGGGTGATGAAGACAAAGGTAAATAATGAACATTGAATAAGTACTTTTCGAGAATATAATATCATTATTTATTGATTGCTCAAAATGATAATGGAATATATATTAAAATATGAATAAATTATATTAATGAAGTATATTTAGGTATGTGAATACTTGAAATCTATTATTGAATTTTGATATTCAAATCTATCATACAAACAAATGGAGAAAATAAACCACAGGAAATTCGTTAATCAAATATTTGACTAAAAACATTATTTATTTCCAAGATCATAGTCTTTGACGAGTTTAATATTTGTTTTTGATTCGTTCTTTAGATGATGTACCAAATTCGTAAAATCGCGTGAGAACGCCCTTGCAACCTCAGAACAATTTTTAAAGCCTTGCCAAATGATTTATTTTTATTTATTTCTCCTGACGAAGACAAAAGATATTTGTTGAAACGGTTAGAAAATAAAAAACTCTAACTGGCCGAAGTGTCTATTTTTTTCACAGAAATATTTACAACACCTTAGTGTATTTTTTATATTACTTTTAAATTATATTTATATATATTCAGGAATATACCATTAATCTATTATCTGTTTATAGAACCTGAAGGTGATAAAGACGATGGTAAATATTGAATATTAAATAAGAAGTTTTAAAAAATATATATATAATTACACTGATAGACAAAACTTAAGGAAGTTGTACCTTATAGCATATATATATCGGGATTCAGAAAATAACTCTGAGAGATATTTGATGCACAATGATATATATCACTGTGCATCAAATATCTCTCAGAATTATTTTCTGAATCCCGATATATATATGATATAAGGTACAACTTCCTTAAGTTTTGTCTATCAGTGTTATTTGTAATTTTTTTATGAATATATTATTGAAGTATACTTAGGTATGTAAATATTTAAAATATATTTTATTGAATATTGATTGTTAGATCTTTTATACAAACAGCTGGCAAAAATGAACCACAGGAAATCCGTCATTTCAATTATTCTACTTAAAATATATTTGTAAATATTTATTTGGTTGGTAAATGAATTAGGCAATGGAATAAATCAAAGTGTATATAGAATGTATGTGAATCAAGTAAAAAATAATAAATATGTATGAATTTTATACATATAAGAAGGCATTAATACCTCTTTAATATAGAAAAATAAAACGTTAATTGAAGAGGAGTATCTTGTGCGAATTTTATCAGCAAGCTTTCGGACGCATGCCTCTTTCTACAGGCTTTTTCGATAACTAAACAAAAGACGAGATGAGTTTTAATAAGATATTTGTGCATACGAGAGATAAACATAGTATTTATAAAAATAAATAAAGAGAAAAGTGAAAACGTAAATTTCGTGGTGGTTTGATGTTGATATTTCTATATATTAATTAACTTAGAAATGGAATGGTAGTTTAAACTGGCGAACCCATTGGGAGGTCTCACGACTGATTTTCCAGGCCCTCCCATTAAATTATCATTGCAGCAAAAAATATATTTTCAAAATAATTATACGCGTCTAAAATATTTTCAATTTCTGATAACAGATGGCGCACTAATACATCATGTTAATTTTATAAATTTAATTGCCATCTATCGTTAATATTTTACACAAAATAAATTTACTGGCAATGCGTTTCTTTTAAATATCATCAAATATTATCTCTACTCTCTACTTCTGTAGAGATAATATTTGATGATATTTAAAAGAAACGCATTGTCAGTAAGTTTATTTTGTGTAAAATATTAACATCATGTTAATATTATATTTAACATTATATGAAAAATACAGTCAAAACAATAATTTATTTAATTAAAAAGGCGTATATTGGATAGAATAACTCATTTACAAAATATTTTATTATAATTTATATAATTATGTGAATATATGTTGTAATACCTTGAAAGAAGGTTGACGTTCAGCTAACTAAAATGAATTTATTTATAAGCAAATATATTCTTTTTTAATCATAATTATATTTATAGATTGCTCCATTTTCAGAAAAATAAATTATAAATTATGTTTTATGATATTTAAAAAATCTAATATACATATATACTAAATATGCCATTAGTTTAAATTCTAATCCTATTTCTGAGAGATAGAGATACATTTTTGTACTGATTAATTAAGACTTTATAGATGTGTGAATATATATAACATTCATAGCATTAGTAAATTAAAGTTAATTGCCATCTATCGTTAAAGTTTTACACAAATAAATTTACTGGCAATGCGCTAATTTGGCGAAACCGCTGATAGGGTTCACTACTGATGAGCCAAGCCCTTTCATTCAATAACTCATATCATTGCAGTAAGGTCTGTAGAGATAATATTTGATGATATTTGAAAAAAGCGCATTGCCAGTAAATTTATTTGTGTAAAATTATATATTCATAGCATTGATAATAAAAATATATTTTATTAAGTTTATTCAACTTTATCTTTACAGGTTCTGAAGCTGAGGATTTCCCTGATATTGGTGAGTTATTAAAAATATTTTATTTTTAATCTGTAAACTAAACTACTAGCCATCTAACAAGTATAACAAGATAACAAGTGATTACATTCACCATGGATTTGGAAGAATGGATCTTGAAATATTAGTACCCAGAAAAGCCCTATTGATAATAAATAATAGCATTCATTCGCAGGGAAAATTGAGCCAGAGATTGGATAGCATAAAAATATCTAGCTTTCCATGCAGCTTTAACACTATGCCACATGGAAACATTAAGAGGCGAATGTTTCTTTCCTCAAATGAAATAAACTTCTACTGTCCTTACAGAGGAGCCATGTCCTCACAATATATTTCATTTTCAGGTTAGTAGAAATATTGGATATATTTGTGAGAAGAAACATTAGCCTCATAATGTAATAGATGTAAATTAAATTTGATTGCCATCTATCGTTAAAAATGTACACAAATAAATTTACTGGCAATGCGTTTCTTTTAAATATCATCAAATATTATCAGACCTTACTGCAATGATATGCGTTATTGAATGAGAGTGCTTAGCTCATCAGTAGTGAACCCTCTCAGCGGTTTCGCTAAATTAATCTCTAGACCGCTCTACTATTGTATTGGATTGGTTTGGAATATACCCTGTATTTTCTATGGAAGGCAGCTTTTATAAAGATGTCGCGTTATTGCGTTGCATTATGCTACAGTTAATATACAGTCTTGATAACGAGTGATGACAAGCCAGTTACTTGACAAGCATAGACTAGATGTTTTCTATTGGTGACAGATCAAGAGATCGTGCTGGACAGCACAACAGCCGAATGTTCTATGCGTATAAAACAGTCTCATTTACATTTTTGTAATGTTAATGACCGTGGCAGTGACCTTTTATTCGAGGCTTGGAAGACGCTACGTTTAGCAGGAAAGATTATGAATCATTTTGGCGGAAAATACAGTCCTACCATGTCCCTTTGAAACGTAGTGCTTCCCAGGCCTCGGATAAAGGGTACTATCACGAGCCTTAACACATTATAAAGGTAAAGGAGATTTTAAAAATTGTCGCAATTGCTATCAAGTGGTGCTGAGACCTATATTCGATGGCATTTAATATTGTTGCATTATGATTAATGCGCATATTTTAAAAATTATTTTAAATTATATTTTTCATATATTTCAAATTTAAATTTGACATTTATTTATTTTTATGAAACAGAATATTATTATTGTAAATATTATGCACTATAAAATCATTTGTATTTTGATACACTGAGTACCCAACCTGTTTTAGACTTTGATGAGATAAATAAAGATACATTCTAGGTGTGCTACCTAAAAATATAGTTTTCTTATTATTGACTGGTTTAGCCTTGTAGGATGGTTGAGGCACGTTCTGGAAAGATGCAAGACGCGTCTGAGGAGATGATTAAGACTGTAGAACCTGTCAAATTCCTGGTGCAACAATATATTCACTTAAAATTAAGATCCCGTACGACGATGTCGATTAACTTTGAAAATGGACCTTTTCAAGGAAGGCGACAAACACAGATACGGCCATCATGGTGCTGTAAACAGAGCCTGGGTATAAAAACACGACGTCACGCCATTCCTGCATCGAGTTTGGACGTTGATCATACCATTTAAGGGGCTCTTTTTTGTGATGTAGCCTCAAAGGTAGCCGAAGCCATTGACATCGAGCTGACAGGACATTTTCTATAAACGTCGTCCAACTTGTCTTACATACGACCTCATTCTTAACTCAGGTTCTAGACGTTGATGTACGATACAAAAAGACCATACGGGTAACATGCCATTCTTTTCATCTGCTAGTAATAGTGGATTACTGAGATCCATTATGCCTCTTCGAATGAGAACCGTGAAATCCTCGATTCCATATTCTGATACCAGTGATGGGATCTGTTAAAGCGAACAGTAATACTACGGTAAACTGAAATTCCAATTGAATACAATTCTATCTCTATCAATCTCAGAAACATATTGATAAACATTTCTTCCTTGTAAACGCGGCATCATTACAACTTTTCACAACGAAACAATATTTCAAATTAAATTTGCATATATAGAAACCCGAAGTACACAAATCTCTTTTTTCAACATATTTTAAATGTCGCTATTGGCACTCATTTTATTAAAATATTTTGAATTTCAAATAATTTGCATAGCACAGCATCTTCCTATTGTGTCGATTCCACCTCTGTTGCGTGTCGCTTTCTTGGTGAATCAATTTTATTTGAAAAATGGTAAATAGTTAGGATTAATTTGTTTTAATTTGCTACAGCTGATGTTGTTGCACATTAATCATCATCATCTTAACGTCATATACTGAAATGTTGAACCAAAATATGAAATGTTTTAATGGATGCTACCTCTGATACATGCATACCATTCCACTGCAACAAATATAAGTGATCTATTGTCGCCATTGAGATTACGTATGTAAATATACTAAAGTATTATAATATTACATTAGCAGACCAATTATCTATGAAATAATATTGAGAAAATGTTATATAATTTATTATATTCAGTATATATATGATTGTTAATAGGTATTCAGAAATCAAAATAAAAGAGTAGCAATAAATATTTTTTTTATTTTTAAAAAGCTAGCTTTAGAGAATCGATGCTAGTGCTAGCAGACGTTGTTTAAAAAAAGCGATGGTTTATCGCTTTATAGTCTAAATGGTCAGTATTTATTTCCTTGATCTTTTTTCAATATCTATCTTTTTTTTACAACAAAAATGATATTGTCATTATTTATTAAATTTATAAAATGTTATATGTTATAATTTCTATATAATGTTATATGGAAACAAATATAATGTGTTAATTTGTAAATGTTTTAATTAATTTTATGGTTACAGAAGATTCAGATGAATCATCTGAAGGTAATAATTTTTAAAAATAAATAATAATATTGATATACTTATATACTACCTCTTTAATGTTTCTATAATATAAATTTATCGTTTTTTTTAGTAGAAAGGTGTGTAGTATAATTATTATTCTATATTTTTAATTGAAAACAAATATTTTAGTATATTTAAAGATTCTCTTCAATATACACCATGTAACCAAACAGGACTCTTGCACATTTATAAGTGCAAAGTCGAACTGTTTTTCACGTGTGTAGACATGTGGTACATTTACAGTAAAATCAGTCGCCTACCTCTACCCACCATGATTATCATGGCCTGTACCACATGTATTTAGTATAAGCAAAAATATAAATATAAACCATTGGGCCATGTTTACTTCCTCATTAATTTATATAGCATTGTTTTTTATAGATTTTCCATGATGCATTGATTTAAAAATCTAATACTATTATAAAAGAGAATGGTTAATATGTGCGCGACAAATATTTTATTGACACAAATTCTAACAATAATATACATATATTTTATGTAAAATGAATTGAATATAAATATATAATTCGAAAAAATATATATTAAAACGCCTTTATATCGTTTATATTATCTTAATATTACAAAATATTTTCTCACAATGAGTTTATTTTTATTACAAAAGTAAATATTTATTTTAAGATATAGTCGATGTTTTATTAAGCCCGTTGAAGAGCAATTATCGCTTGAAAGCTAGCGTTTTGTAAAAAAAAGAAACTCATTGTGAGAAAATATTTTGTAATTTTAAAACTTTCTCACATTTTATCATGAATAGAATCGTTTATATTAATAAAAATGTCCCTATAAAACCATTTCTCTCTCCAATTTAACATCAGAACGATGTATTTTGTTTATATCCCTACTAAAAAACTAGTGATGATTAACTTGATGAAAAATAAAATTCAATTCAACAACTTATATTTCTTTTTCAAATAATATATATAAGTTTTTTTTTTTTTAATAAATCAAATAATTTATCATTTATTATTCTTATATTGGGAATATATTTAAGTTCATGTGATTTTTCGGAAAATATAGTTTTATTGTATAAAATTGTTTAGAAATTCAATGTTCAAAGTATTGTCCGTTGCTAGCCACTACTTTTCCCCATCTTTCTGGTAATTGACGGATCCCATTGTGAAAAAGGAAGGCTCTTTGGCCGCTATCCATTCAGCGATACATCTTATAAATTAATTTGCATAAATAAATATAAAGATTATTATACCTATTATGTTTATGATTACATGATAGTTGACAGGCTAACGGATATAATTCTGGAAGCTGCATATCAATCACTGGAGGTGAAATCTTCCAACTTCACTTTCGATACCGGGAAAAAGTGGTGGAACAAAGAATTAGAACAAAAGAAAAAGTATTTTCATTATGTGAGAAATCTATACTTTCATCATAAAGCAATTAGTGTTAATGAATATAAGTCTGTCAGAAATAAATATAAAAATAGTATAAGAAAAGCTAAGAGGAATAGTTGGCGAGATTTTATAGAAGAAAATGGATCTAATAATCCGTTTGGAAACGCCTATAGAACCTTAAAAAAACTGAGTTCCTCTAATCAACAAAAGGGATTACCAATAATTGAACAGGTACTAGTAGATTCTAAAGAATCTCTAATAAAAGATCTGATTGATGAACTAATTCCTGATGATACAACTATATCGGATACTGCTCACCATATATCAATAAGGAACTATACACCGAACTTTACAAACTCCAACTCATGCAATATTCATAAGAAAGAAATAGAAGAGATAATCGACAAAATTAATGTAAATAAAGCTCCTGGTCCAGAAAATATTAGTAATAATATGATAAAGAATGCTTTTCAACTAATACTTCCGATTTTACATTCATTATTTAATAAATGTATTCAAATAGGATACTTCCCAAAAAAATGGAAAACAGCAGCACTCAAAATAATAGCCAAACCCGGCAAAACCAATTATGAATCAGCTAAAAGCTACCGTCCGATATCTTTATTATCCAATTTTTCAAAGATTCTAGAAAAAATTCTCAAAAATAAAATATATGAATTTTATATTCAAAACAATCTGTTAAGCTCGAGGCAGCACGGATTTATCAAGACAAAGTCAACTATCACTGCTTTGAATACTGTAATCGATGTTTTAATGGAGCATAAGCAAAAAGAACTGTCGGCACTAATTACAATAGATATCTCGGGGGCTTTTGATAATGCCTGGTGGCCAGCGATCATCAAAAGAATATATTCAGACAATTTACCGGAAAAACTGATCAAAATTCTACAATCATATTTAAATTCCAGGATCATCTCATTCAGTTACGACAATCTAACAACTTCAAAGCCAATTACTAAGGGGTGTCCTCAGGGCGGTCCGCTTTCTCCACTTCTGTGGACAATTTTGTTGAACGATTTGCTGTTGAATTTTCAGGTGCCCAATAGTGAGTTGATTTGTTATGCGGATGATATTTCGATCATATGCTGGAATAAAGATCTAGCATCACTAAAAACAGTTATAGAGGAAGCAATAAATACTATCGAATTGTGGTATATTAAGAACAAGTTAGAAATCAGTCCCGAAAAAACAAACATTTTATGCTTGCATAATAAAGAGAAGATCCCAGTTAAATTTAAGAGTGGATTAATTTCACCAGTACAAAAAATAAAAATTTTGGGAATAACAATTGCGAATCATAGAAGAAAAAACAAATTAAATTTTGCTTTTCATATAGAGGAAATAGTGAGCAGAACTCTAAGAATAAAAAATTTTCTATTCTCTCTGTGCAGCAAATCATGGGGTTTGAGCTCCCATAAAAGAATTACATTGTATAAATCTTTATTCAGATCAACTTTTACATATGGATCAGAAATCTGGTTCAAATTTTTAAACAAAAAATCGATACAAAAATTAAACTCAATGCAATATCAGATACTAATATGGAGCATTCAAGCATACAAGACAACTTCGTACAACTGTGTTCACAGTTTGGCTAGGGTTCCATTGATTGCAGATTACATTGAAGCAAAAAATATGAAATATGACTTAAATAACTTATCGTTCGAGGACAAGCAAAAATACAACATCGATATTCCCTTTATAACTAAATCCTATATAGACGAAAGAATGTTGCTCTTACTGAATAATACAAACGAGACATTTACAAGTTTTTTCAACCGGGGTATTCCAAGTTATTTTCGCCCTAATTTCCACAACACACAATTTGTAACCAACCATGGTAATTTCGGAAGTTTTCTGGAAAGAATCCATGCATCGGAGGATCCGGGCTGTTTTTGTGGATGCCGCATTCAAGATTCTACTCACCTTTTACTTAAGTGCCCAGCATTTCAAGACTACAGACTCAATAACGGTATTCTCTGTACCGATCCAAGAGAACTGATATCCAGCAGGGATTCATACATTGTATTCAATAGTTTTGTAAATATATATCAAAGTTTTTAAATAATCTCATGTGTTAAGTATAATTAACTATGTGCTGTATATATGATTTCTTTTTCCTTTTTTCTTTATTTTGAGATGTGTTTAAATTAAATTACCTATGTATATAGTATGCTTGTTTGAAATCAATTTCAGGAATTTGGTAAATGCCTTGAGCATATGTTAATAGATTCTCCCTCTCTCTCTCTCTTGTGTTGCTTTCTTTTGGGCGCCAGTGTCCTTGGCGGGACATCGCGCTTTGTATTTACAGTTGAATAAAGTTGAATTATGTTAATTTTTGACTCCAGGATCAAATAAACCAGGTAAGAAACTTTATTTAAAATTAGAATCATTTTAATCATATATGAATACATTATCTCAATTTATATATATTTAACTCATTTTTTTTATTATTTAATTGTTTAGATTACCAAAGATAGTACTATATTCTCATCAGAATTTGAGTGAAGAATATTCAAAAATTAATAATTATAAATCTATATTACTATACTAGATAGTAAGAAGACATATATTGGATTGAATAAAATATTTATTTGCCAATATTTCGGCTGGCTGAACGCCAACCTTTATCGAGGCATTACATTTTTGTATACACAAACTCAGCGCCGCATAGTGTTATAATATCACAGTTGAAATCATTAAAAAAAATTTAAAGTAGGCGGTGAAAATATTTTTGCATGAAAATATTATTATAAAAATTACAATCGGAATAAGTTAAATATCTTAGAATATCAAAAGAAAAAATAATGAGGTCTATCTTATATTTTAAAATATTTGTATTAAGTGCATAAAATATAATTCGTTAATAATTTGTTAAGAGATAAATGAAAAAATATATGTATCTATTAAAACATTTGAAAATGAAAAAAATTGAAAATGATTTAAACAAAAACTGTAAGAACATATTACTATATCCATATATTATAACGATATATATTGAAATTATATTACCAAACCGACGTTTCATTGTCACTTTACACAGCGGAATTATTATGTTGGTACCTATATTTACTTATATACATACACGATTTTCTAATATACATGTAAAGCGTCACGTATTTGCATATATCAAGAAAAATAAAAAAGCATAAAAATAAAGAGATTTTTGCAAATTAAAAGATGAAAAATATATACAATTTATATACATAAACCTTATTATAAGTAATATCATAGAATGCAAATATTTAGGTGATGATAGAGGAAAAACTCTTAAAAACACCTTCTGGAGATTTAGCAACCTATTGCAAACGCTAATAACTATTTCAGAAAATAAAAATATAGCAATAGAACTCTATAATTTCTACAGATAAATTTTAAATAGATTCACACACAAAAGAGGTAGTGAGGAAAATTTTAGAACAGATGTGTAAATAAATCCCTTTTCAAACAAAGCCTCACGTGCACATTGGGAAAGGGAGGATAAATTACTGTATTATTTTGTTGTGTGGCGAATCCATACAGGGCAATGGGCCCTAATTAAAGCCTTTTTGTTGTTGTTGTTGTATTAAAAGTATTTGGTCGTATTTACATACAAACGGTTATATATACGAAGTAGCTATATTTTTTCCAAACCAACTTCTAACCAACAATCTTCAAAAATCAATATACAATTATTTCTCAATATATCAATATATAAATAATCACGAAATTAATTTCGAATATTATTTTGTAGATGAAATTCTAATACATGCAACTTTATATTGTTATTTTTTAAATTGTAGAGGAATTTATACAAAAATACTGAACTCTATATGGTAAATACAAGTATTTACAGTAATTGACAAGTATTATCTCACAAATGATAAACACTATCAGTAATTTGCCAATTTGATTCAGAATTTCTCTACAGCAATTTTATGTTTTTATATTCTGTATTTGAAGATGTTCCTCTTAGTGATGATGTTTAACGAAACAAATTAATTAAAGACAAAAATACGCCATGATTATTCAATTGTAGAGATGATATGAGATTACTGATTTACAAATAAATCAAATATAGTGCCTTCAATATCTAACATGCGTTTATAATAATGGTTGAAATTGACAATTGCAGATATTTCTACGATATTTGATATGCAGATATTTTCATAGTTTTAGTATTGTCCATGCAAATGACATCTCGCTTATATAGCGCGGCTTTGTTTGTTAGTTAGTTGGCTAGCGGTTATTTGAATAGGGCAGGTCGGCGTGAGCTGCTGATGTACATATAATTTTATCTTTTTGTCCTTCTTTTATAGTTTTATACTTTTAAGCAATAAAGGTTTTTTCTCTTTCTCTACGAATCTATCATTTTTACCAACAACAATAAAGAAAAATTTATTTTAATGTTTTTTATATATCTTAGAGTATCGCATAAATGACTATGGAATTATGCGTGAGTATCACTACAAAACATATTGTTTAAATTAATTTAGTTACGACTTTAGATATTTGATAATGGAATTTTGTTTATTACCTAAATACGAGAATTTCATATGGTAATTGTTGAATGATCAGCTTTATTGAATATAGACAAATGCCAACCTGAATAGCATGTCTATAGCTCCCATCAAGAGTCCTTCATAGTGAGATGAAATAATTCATTGTATACATCAATTTTTTTAAGGAATGATTTTTCTTTTGGATATCTTAGCCCACCCCCTTCCTTTTACGCACTCTTATAATAATGGTCGATGTAAACATTAAAAGCATTAATTAAAAAAGCATATATTGGATCAAAAGATCATTTATTTTACCAATATTTCAGTTGGCTGAACGTCAACCTTTATCGAGGTGTTATAATATATTTAATGTGTTTATAACACCTTGATAAAGGTTGGCGTTCAGCCAACTGAAATATTGATAAAATAAATTATATTTTGATCCAATATATGCCATTTTAATTAAAGATTTATTTATAGATTGCTCTATTTTCAAAACATTAAATATCGTTACGCCAAGTTGCAGTTTTGCAAGGTAATTGAACCTGTTTTTCTCCTTATTGGTATCTTATATGTTTACCGGGTTTCCACAATAAAGGTAAATAAAATAAATATTTAATGAAATATTTACCTATACAAGTTTATGTGTTTATTTATTCGTTGTTTTCTACGTTGATAATGATCTTGAGTCTTCATATCCGTGACTCCTCTCTCTCCAAAATAAATAATCAATATATAAACAATAACAATGTTACAAAATGAAGAATATTATTGTACATATACAGTGGACCCTCGGTTTGCGAGCATAATCCGTTCCAGAGCCATGCTCGTACTCCAAAACGCTCGTAGTGCGAAACTAATTTCTTATTTTTAATAATTGAAACTCGGGCAATTCTTCTTGCTACGAACAATTGCACAGTTTCCCACATTTTATATATTTCCCGAATCTGATCTGAAGGGAGGGATCCCAGTGAATTTTAATCCATCACGATTACGGGCAACCATCACGAGTTGCTCGTAATGCGAAATTTCACTCGTAATCCGAGGTAAATTTTTTCAAAATATTTTGCTCGTACTGCGAAAAGCTCGTACTCCAAGGTGCTCGTAAACCGAGGGTCCACTGTATCATGTATTGTCATAAGTAAAAAACTGTAAACAAACAAATATAAATGTAATAAAGTCATATATACGATATGTAAATATATGTCATATGTAAATAAATATATTTTAGCATATATATAATATATTTTTTTCCCAAGTGTATAGTTAGCTAGAATTTATAGTTCTTGTTTTTTTTCCTGTTTGAGGGAATCTTTGTCCGAAATCCAATAGAATAAAATTATACAGTAAAAATGTAAAGTTATGAAAAAGGCATATCCTTATCGTGAAACTGAAAGTTGCTGATGGCTTGCGCCATCTATCGGAATAAATATCAACTATTCTCGTTGAATTTTAATTATTCCAGAATTATTCGGATAGATGGCGCAAGCCATAAGCAACTTTCAGTTGCACGATATAGAGATGCATTTTTCTTAATTTATGCACCTTATCCCAGTACAATATCACATTCATTTTAATATTTAACTTGTAAAAGTTTCTATATTGATTTTATCTGAATATAAGTCAGGCGAAGAACGTTTATTTCAACCTAAAATCAAGAGAAAGTTCTTAAAAGGTTTATTATATATATAATAATTTTGATACTATTTTAAAATATATATATATATATCTTTGTCGGAATAGAAATAATGATATATAAGTATAAACATATTTATATCTATAATTGAGATTAACAATGTATTTTAATTTTATTGACTTTAATTAACAAATAATTTGTTTAATTTTCGTATAGCAACTTCTGATTCTGATGGTGAGTTTTTATATGTAATTCATATTTACATATATCTTGATCAAGGATCAAGGATACCGATTGATAAGGACATAATTTGCATATATAATTTCAAAAGGTTCATGGCATATTTTTGATTTATAAAAAAGGAATATTATAATATCTATTAAAGAGAGAGAAAGATTGAAACTGATTTATTACAACGTTCATATAAGATTATATAAGGTTAAATACATAAATATGAGTAAATATGATTATGTAATTATAAATATAGCAAAAATAAACATAAATAGATAAAAAATAATTGATAAAAATACATATATATAAATATATCTAAGTCGTCATTGGTGGCGCCCACCTCGGGAAAGACTCCGCCACCGTTGGACTGCGAGAGCTCTTTCCCACAGAGTGGAAAGGTCGATGAAATAGCTGGCGTTACCCACCTCAAGACTCCTCAAGAGAGAGAGAGGGAGAGAGAGATGTACACTCAAGATGGACTAAACCTAAGGAAGTGGAATACCTTTGAGTTCGCCGGTCCTCTTTTTTTTTTTTGTTTTTTTTTTTTTTTGAAGGAGAGACAGAGGCAATTCTGTTCACAATGGTTATCTCGTGTGTCTTCGATAAAGGTCACTGTGTATCAAATATCTTGTCTGAATACCAATATGCATGTTCGAAGGTACAACTTTCTTTTGTCGATCGGTGTACTTATTATAATTATATATTTCTGGTTACAGCGTCTCTGCGTTTAATGTTTCTAAAATATATTTAATTAAAAAGGCATATATTGGATCAAAATTTCAATCGTTTTATTAATATTTCAGTTGGCTGAACGCCAACCTTTATCAAGGTATTATAATATATAAATGGTTGGCGTTCAGCCAACTGAAATCTTGGTAAAATAAATGATATTTTGATCCAATATATGCCTTTTTATTTGAATATTTATTTATAGATTGCTCTATTAATAAAATAAAGCAATATATATATATATATATAAAAATTATATATATAGTCAAATAAATATTTTTAAAGATCAAACCCAACTATATTTCGGGTCTATCAATTTCGCTTTTCTTTAAAGAAAACATGGAATAATGATATCCGAAAACAAAAAAAAAACTTTTTGTTAGATCATGAAAATTCCTTTCATTTGTTAGAAAATGTCTGGCAATAAATATATTTTCATACAAAAGTATGTATTCTATCAATAATTTAGAAAATTTAGGCATATTCTGACCGTGCTCAAAAGAATGATATAGATTTATAAAAATGTGTTGGCCAATATATTTTATTGACTTATATCAACGTTTTGGTAATATTTATCTGGCAAAATGGCGTTTAACCATCTATGATACGCCTGATCTTATTATATTTTTATACATTTTCCTTTTATTTATACCATTAGAGTAAATATATTTTAGAGAAAAATATATAATGCATTAATCTATAAAACGAAATATGTTTTATTTTTGTTTTTTCGTCTTGAATATTATTGGATTTTGAAGCAAGAAGTTGAATATTCTTTGAGTGTGAAAGCTTGCAAAAAATAGGAACTTGCCCTCTATTATAAATTTGTTTATTTTTTCTTTGTCGTCTGTTTTCACAAGTTGAATCTGGTTAGAAAATGTATAAAAATTAGATGAATCTTTTGTTGCCTTAAATACGAGGTAATTAACTCGTTTCTATATATATCTAAAAATGCTTAATGTTTTTTTTAATAAAATAATTTTATAAATCTGAGAGTTGTCTTTAAAAACGATCCAAGAGTTTTCACAGAATTAAAAATAACAATTGAATTCATATATTTATTACAATTATTTATATAATAATAAACGAATTATATATAAAAATGTTCTCTATATATAATTTTCATCTATTTATTTAATGTATTTCTTTTGTTTATAGAACCTCATAAAACAAAAATAGGTGAGATTTATTTATTAGAATATTGGTATTATATTTATTGAATATTTGATTAATATTATTTTATATTCTCTGTTTAATATTCTATTCTATTATATAGCTATTGAGCATACACCATTCAAACCTAATTTTAATTTTAAATCATATACAAAATTCAATATAAACTACAATATTGTATTAAATAGTTTCTTATTTTACAAGTTCAATTTAACTTGTATAGAGCTCTAGATATATTATTTAATATATTTAATATAAATAACTATTTTCATATATTTTTATTCATCTTTATATATTTTTAAACAACTTTTATTTTTTTTGCTATTAAAATTAAAAATGAAATAGTTCATGAGCAAAATATTCTGGTACAAATTAATTTATATATTTGCCTCTTTATAATTTGTCTTTATTTTATTCTAGAGGAAAGTGTAAAGACAACAAATGGTATGTTAAAATTATATTCATCAATAATAAATAATAAATTTGTATTTTAATTAGAGAAGCTTTCAATCGTTATTTTATCAGAACTCTATGATAATATTGTAAAGATAAAGGCTGCCTCTGGCCGGCATTCATAGTTCTTAAAATAAAAGATACTTCGGCCAGTAAATCTTTTTATTGTCTCGACGTTTCGACAAAATTCCTTTGTCCTCGTCAGTAGCGAACAAAAATTAAAACATTTGGCAAAGCGTTATTATATCTATATATATATATCTAATAATTTCTAACGCTTTGCCTAATGTTTAAATTTTTGTTCGCTCCTGACGAGGACAAAATATTTTTTGTCGAAACGTCGAGACAATAAAAAGATTTACTGGTCGAAGTATCTTTAATTTGAAGCTCTATGATAATATATTTGAAAAATTTACATTGATCTTAAAAAAAATTCTACAATTTTTAAACTCAAATTAAATACACAGGAATGCTCGACTACTAAATAGTGACCAATTAAATCTATTAGATCGCTGTTGGGCAAAAAAGGAGAAGGCCGAAAAATGTATTTCTGAAGAAATAAGAACTTTAATTAGTTATTATCAAATTTACATAAAATTAAACCAGCTTACTTATAACAAAAAATAACAAACTAACTGACCTAACCTCACTATCTAGTTAGCTTTTTTTAACTGACTCACCGCCCCTTTTTTCTTTTTGAACAAGCCACAATCATTATAATATATACACAGCGGTCAATTGGTCAAAAATAAAATAAGAGGTGTTTTTTTTTTTGCTTATCCCTAGTACACGTGGTACAGGCCATGATAATCATGGTGGGTAGTTAGCGACTGCTTTTTACTGTAAGCGCACCACATGTCTACACATGTGAAAAGCAGTTAGACTTTGCACTTACAAATATGCCAGAGCCCCGTTTGGTTACTTGCACTCGCTTGTGGGGTTGGACTTTTGCAAGAATCGGGGGCCATTGGAGCATTTTTTTAAACAGAAAAAAGGGTCCAATGCGGGAATCGAACCCGGGTCGTTGTGGTCGAAAACCAAACGGTTTAACCAGCCTTCCGCCAACCCCCTAAGAGTAAATTAAGAGTAAAATGTTGAAATTAATTATTCCAACAATGGCGCTATCAATGTTTTTTTTTTAAATAATTTCTCCTCATATAAAACTCAATTCTCTTTCCATATTAGGTCAGTTATGTAAGGATTCATCTTGTATATTAAAATGATAATAGCGTTGAAATCATTCATACTCAACATTCTGAGAGCTCTTTTCATCCTTTACTTATATCAAAATAAAATTGAGATTGAAGAGGAGTGTCTGTTGCGAATTTAATTATCAAACATTCGGACGCATGCGCATCGTAAAGCCTGTAGAAGGATGTACGAAAGCTTGCTAATAAAATTTGCACAATATACTCCTTTTCAATCTCGATCTTTTACTTCTGTTGGCAAAAATTATATTTACAGCAAATGAAGAGAAATTGCTATAATAATTCATATTAAATATTTTATATTGTTTATATTACGATACATTAGCACGCCATCTTTTAAGAAAATTTGGAACTATTATAGACGCGTATGAGTGAGTCTTTTAAAAATTAAACAATTTCTATTGCCCTTACTGCAATGGAAAAATTAATAAGAGGGCCTGGCTTATCAGTGGTGAACCCTCGCATTTATTTTTCCATTTCAGTTAGGACAGTAGGAATTGTTTAATTTTTAAAAGACTCATACGCGTCTATAATAGTTCCGAATTTTCATCGTTTTATATAACCAAAAGGTTAAATAAAAGAGAAAATTATCTCTAACTTCAGGGAATTTTCTAGAAATATAGTAAATAACCTGAATATATAAATAACGATTATGTAAAAAAGTTTATTTGAAATTTATTTTTACATTCATACAGATAATGTATTTTCTCTTTTTTTTTGTTTCAGCAAAAGGAGAGCCTACTAGTTACAAAAAAAGTAAGAATCAATATTCTAGAAGTAAAATGGATATTTGATAAATATATTTTTCTTCTTTCTTATCTTTACACTGGGTGAAGTAGAATGCGTCTGCCTTTGTCATTAAGACTGGGAGCACTACTCAGTGGCAGGCCGACTTAGCTCTAAAATAAATGGCCGCCTCTGACATGAGGAACAGACACCATGTGCAGCTGCTCCTAACATGGAGTACAAACGCTGCTCATCCTGTATCCCTGGATTAGGAGCCCTTACAGGGTACTATCAGCCAGCCAGCTGAACCCAGGTTTTTTAGTGAGCTTGTTACTGCTCCCCCTCCTCCTTTTTCATCCGGGCTTGGGACCGGCAAAGGAGGAGTTCGATAAATATGTTTATCTCGAACACAAAATAATTTAATTTATTTAATTAAAAAGGCATATATTGGACAAAATATCATTTATTTTATCAAGGTATTATAACATATTTAATGTGTATCAACAACAATAAAACAGGTTTGTAGTTGACACACATTAAATAACACCTTGATAAAGGTTGTAGTTCAGCCAACTGAAATATTGGTAAAATAAATGATATTTTGATCCAATATATGCCTTTTTAATTAAAGATTTATTTATGGATTGCTATATTTTCAAAATTTTATTTATATAATTTGATAATTTATATAACGTAATTCTTTTTTCTTTTTCTGATATCTTTCGACATGATATTATTATAGTGATAATTCAAATATTCTCCCCTCCCCCCTATTACATATATAAATATCCAAGAAAAAATACAATAATACATAAACATAGCAATTTATCATAAATTATATATTTGAGAATGTGAAAAAAAAAACAATAAAAATATAAAACAGTTCAGGTGTTGATATTAAATATAAAAAAGGCATATGCTGACCAGGCTCATATGAGCATTTCTAAATAGCCGCTAGTGGAAAAATAAACTAAACGTTTATTTAACTTGTTCCGTGATATTTGTCAACTCAATTTCTTAATAAATCAAGTAAAGATAACCACGAACTCGTTTCGGGCTGTTGGCCATCGTCAGCGTGGTGCAGACTGTACCTCTATGACCAATATTTGATCCCAGAGGCTTCCTTTTAATGATTTTTCAAGAAAATGGGCTGGCCAAATATCATGGAACAAATTAAATAAACCTTTAGTTTATTTTTGTTCCGCTAGATGGCGCTATGCCATCTAGAAATGTTCATGTGAGCCTGGTCAGGATATGTCTTTTTTATTTTTAATATTTGAGAATGTTTAAGTTTTTAAATGAACTCTTTTGATTTTTAAAATTTATTTGCTTATATAAAAAGTACCAAATACTTTTAAAATTTCAAACGAATAACACTTATTGCTATATATAACATTTAATTTAATAGATATCGTTTCAACTTTTAAATTTCTCTTGAGGATATATTTCCACCAAAAATTATTTCAATGTCAAATTTGGCAAGCTATAAATTCTTATGCACATATTAAAAGAAATTACAAAGTACATTGAACAATGTAAATATATATATATGTATAAATAATAGAAAAATATAATAAAAAGGTAAGGTTTTGATATTGAAAACAAAGAAGGTATATTATGACCAGGAGCACATGTGCTTTTCAGATGGCAGAGCGCAATCTAGTGGAACAGAAATCAACTAAACATTGATTTAACCTGTTCCCAGATATTTTGCCAACCCATTTTCTTGATAAATCAAAAAAGCATTCCACGAACGCGTTTCGGTGTTGGCCCTTGTCAGCGAGGTGCAGCGCTCTTCCATCTAAAATGTACCTGTGCTCCTGGTCAGGGCACGTCTTCATTTTTAATATCAACACCTAACCTTCCTATTTTTATTTTTTCAATTATTTTTTCACATATTAAGCGTATTCACGCAAATCTGGCCTTGAATATACATATCTTGGTTTCTCAGGAAGCCTCTGGAACCAAAGGATTTTTGGTCGCAGTTGTACAGTCTACTCCACGCTTACGAGTGCCAACAGCCTAAAACGCGTTTGTGGATGGCGTTTCTTGATTTATCAAGATGATGGGTTGGCAAAATATCAGGAAACAGGCTAAATCAACGTTTAGTTGATTTCTGTTCCACTATAGATGGCGCTCTGCCATCTAAAAAGGGCACATGTGCTAGTGGTCAGGATATGCCTTCTTTGTTTTTAATATATGTGTATATATTACGTTATAAATATTGTATCATTATTATTTAACATAAAGTTGTTGGAGTAAGATATTCACATGCCAAAAGAAGGAGCTCTCTCTTAAAATTGATTTCTTTTGATTCTTTTGATACATAACTGAAATTATTTATTACAAAATATTCTAAAATACAAATTTTTATGATATATTATTAAAATACTTATTACTTTTATGCAACTTGTTGAAGTTATTTTTTTATTTAATTCATAATATTGTCATGGTAGAGAAGACAAGTATTCCAAAAGCTTAATTAAAAATAATTTATTAATTAAACTTATATATTGAAAATGCGTTAATTGATTTTTCAAGTGGTAATTTATAAGCATTGTAAAGGGTGATGACTATGCAAATATTTATAATAAACAACAGAGTATCAAAAAAAAATTATTCTGTGAAATATTTATAGGTATTTTTAAAATTGCCTTTAATCCCTTTCTTTTTATTTACTATATTTTATTTCGACACTTACGCCAATAACCTCCTTTGAATATATTATTGGTTATTTATTCAAATGTTGTACCAATACCCTTAAATATATATTCATTTATTAGACATTTCGGACGCGATATCCCAGCTTGGGATATTTGCTCCTAAATACATTTTATCAACCTTTATACAATTCAATAAACAAGAATAAAAACAAAATTAAAACTGGAAGGTTGGTTCTCTTAAACAGAAAATCTGAAATGAATTAACAAAAATTATTGAATTTTACCTAGGTGTCTTTGTTTAATACAAATTCGTACATTTCTTCGATGGGATAAAAATGATTACTGAAAAGAAAAAATAATAGCCTCGATTATAAATATTGATTAAAGCGTAAAGTAAGTAATATTATTATTATTATTGAAAATATTATATACATTATATAATCCAAAATGCGATTATTTTTTTATTTTAAAAACATGTATTTTATTTTCTAAATTGACTATTCTTTTATTTTTGACCATAGATTTAGAACATAACACTTTTTAATACAGTCGAACTTGGATAATTCGAACCCCAAGGGACCATAAAAAAATTCGAATTATCCAAAAATTCGAATTAAAAACGGATATTTTATTTATTTCAAATTCTAGGGACCAAGATAAATATTCGAATTAAAGAGGTTTTCGAATTAAAGAAGTTCGAATTATCCAAGTTCTACTGTATTTGTTTTAAATATGTTTAGTTGACATACCTATTTTTTTAAATCGCGAATATATAATAAACTTTATTAATTCTTCATTACTGTGATAAATAATTTTATGTGTAATTTGCTTCAAGTAATTCAAAATAAAAATACATGAAAAGTAAATAATTATCTTTCCTCTTTCACGACTGCACCTCCAATTCTTTATCATTTTCAACAACAAAACAAAATATTCATAACATATATATATATATCATGTTTTAACAATATATATTAATATTTTTCAGAGGTTTATGAAGATAAACATTCATGTGAGTAAATATAAACCAACTTTTCAAATAAATCAACTTTCTACTGTCCTTACTACGATATAAAAAGAGTGGAAAAAGCGTGGGTAAACAGTGTTGAACCCTTCCTGTGGTTCCAATAGCTTTTGTTAAAAAGGAAAACGCTCAAATATTGTATTGAACCTTTCATAAATCCTAGACACAATATTAGAACTGACTGGTAGATTAAACCAGCAAAATTGCTATAAAGGGTTAACACTGATAAGTCATGCTCTTCTAATATTTTTCCAAAGCATTAAGGACAAAATAAAATAATTTTATTTTGAAAAGGAAAGTGAGGCACTAAATATTTTATTTGATTAATATATATTTTGCAATTTCAAATACCTTATACGATTAATAATTTATTAAAGAAAAATATAACGATATTTAGATCAAATTTTATTTTAAAATTTATTAAATGACATTGTTTTTCTTATAATTTAATTCAAAATGTTGACAACGCTAAATTCGTACCTTATTCATTAACATATATAGCTAAACTATATATTTTTAATAATTAACAATTTGAAATATTATATATATTTAAAATATTGTTTATTAAAACAACGCTAAATTCGTACCTTATTCATTAACATATATAGCTAAACTATATATTTTTAATAATTAACAATTTAAAATATTATATATATTTAAAATATTGTCATATAATATTACTATAATATATAAATATATATATATATATATAATATATATATATAATATATAATATATATAATATATATATATTTATCTCTATCTCTCTATTTATATATATATATTTAAAATATCTATATATTAACATCTATATCGTAATTTTATAATGTATAAATCTCAAATATTAATGTGAAATATTTATTTTTGACTTTATATTTCGCAGGTTCTATATTTATATAAATTTATTTATCAATAACATAAATTATTATTGAAATATCACATTTGATTCATTTATAGTATTGGACAATAATTTAACCAATGAAAATGTATAATGAAATGATATATGTTTTATTGTACATATCGAATAAAAATTTGAGATCAATTTTTGTAATTTCTTTTTTAGCTCTTGGAAGTGGAAGTACAGAAGGTAAGTATTTAATACAAAATAGATTTTATTGAATAAATGAAAAATTAGATTTTAAATAGCAACTTTTAAAAATGTTGAAATTTTCACTTTAACAACGATATGTATGTATTACCTCATCTATATTTTCCTATAGACGCTTTCTATATGATATGTTGTATGAGAAGTAATATTTATCATGTATGCGCTTCGAACACTATGTTGTAATCAGAATGTTGAAAAGGTAACAAAAATAAACATCTTTTATTAAATATACAAATATATTCATATTTAATTCCAACTGTTGTGTGTGTGTGTGTGATAGAAAGTCTAAGCCTTTCCATTGTTTTTGCTAGGCGAAGCGTGTCGGTACCAAAACTGCTTAAATTAGTTTTGAAAATAGAGCTATCCATATTTAATTTACAATCCATAATTATTTAATTAAATATGGATTGCTCTTTTTTCAATACAAATATATGTAAAATCCTTGCTGGTATCTCATGTAAACGACATGAGATGCGCATCTGTTTCTGGCATGTTGATTACAAAACATGCAAATCAATTTTCATTATAATCAATAATTTGCGCCTTAGCTAGAAATATAATTTGACATTTTTTATGAAATCAGGTTAAAGCCGAGTTGATATTCATAACGGAAAATGTCCATAATTAAGACGAGTTACTATCTTTTTATACTATACATTTTCTCAAGCTATATGTTTTTTTCAATTACTGGTTGATAAAGACCAATTGGTTTTATTATTAAATAATATTAATTAAGGTAGATAAATAGGGTAAATAATTCGATTAATTTGATAATTTGATAAATTGATAATTTGTGTTTTCAGAATTCTTGGATCGTATTCATTCAACTGGTAGGTTTAAATAGTATATATTTTTTTATACTTATTTGCATATAAATTTCTTGAATCCATTTTGTATCTGTTTCAAACTCTTTGTTATATACGATGTTTCAAAAAGCGGAGGGTCTTTATCATTACAACGATTTAATCGCCTTAATAAATATTTATATTAAAGGTATATGTTATGTTTATTTAGTCAGGTATATAAACTATAATCCTTTTATACTTATTTGCATATAAATTTCTTGAATCCATTTTGTATCTGTTTCAAAACTCTTTAATATACACGATATTTCGAAAGGCGAAGGGTCTTTATCATTTCAACGATTTCATCGCCTTTATAAATATTTATATTAAGGTCATACGTTCTGTTTATTTTGGAATTTCTAAAAAAGGAAATAGGTCAATATAATCAATTCAATTTTCATTTCAATAGATTATTGGCAATACTCTTCAGAAATACCCTTCCCTATATATATTTGGTAGCATTGTTATTTTCTATATTTTTATTGAGCTGAAATTGTCCGAAAAATAGTATGTTGATTATATTTAGTTTTATATTACTCTTTTTTAAAAATAAACTGGTTTTTAATTTCACAAATACTTATTACATTATAGCAATGCTTTTAAAACCAAATATAATATCATAATGTGTTTTATATTAGTTTTATATCGTTTATTTATAATAAAAAAGTTTAATATTTGAAATAAAGCGAATTAATATTTGATTTTCATTACTCAAAAAATAAAATATACAATTATAATAAAAGAATATATAAATAACAAATGAATTTCAAATGGCTTGAAGGCGGTGGTTTTATTACTCTTTTTTTATTCTTACTAAAAATTAAAATATACATTTTTTATATAAAAATGTATTAGGGAACCTACACTCTAATGAGGTTAATTCTGGGCCTAAACACCAAGATTTATTATTCCTAATATTCATATTTATAGATATAGTGTATCATTATTTTAATAAATTCATAACTTCTATTCAAACCTTGTAATTAATCAATTGTTTATGTAAAATAGTTCTCTGAATTTAGTGTTTTTTCTTGAGGCAAGCATCCTTTGTAGGGATATTGTCGTATATTTATATTTTTATAATATAATATAATATTATATATAATATATTAATATAATAAAAATTTTAAATCAACAGATTATTATTCTGCGAATATATTTTATATATCATAACATATAATTTATCATCATATAATTCGATTGTTAACTTGTAATTCTTAAGCTTGCATCTAATACGGTGTAATATAATAAAAGCCATTTAAATAAATAAACCCTAAAATATATTTATACTTTTAAATCAACCTAATTAAACCACAGATAACGCGTCTGAATCGATTATAATAAATAAATTTCATGAATATCATTTAAAATATATATATATGTCATAATTTGTATATAATTAAATGCAACCCCGACCCACTATGTATGTACCATGTATGATTTTCGAAGACTTAATAAAGAACAAGGTAACTGGAGGGAAGCAAGTAGCATTAAGATATAGGAAGTAGACCTAAGGCTGGCACGACTATTCTGGGCACCCCTGTGTCAATATTGCAGGGGCAGAGACCGGACGTCTCTAGTGACCGCAGAAGTTATTTTAGCCAAGATACACTCAATACTTCCTGACAAAACAGGACGTCTCTAGTGACCAGAAGTTATAAATGTTAAAGCTAGCATTCAATACTTCCTGACAAAGCAGGATGTATTTTGATAGCCGCGGAAGTAAATAAAGTCAAATAAACACGAGACTTCCTGACCCAAGCCGGGCGTAACTAATATCAAAGGAAACCGCGGGCCAATCAAAAGACAGTACCTTAAGTAGGTCAACCAATAGGAAAAGATCATGTGACATCTCTCGACCAATCAGAGAGAAACTGAGGCTTGGTGTTAAATCGGAAAACAAGAATGAGTAGTTACGCTTGAGCTCTCATAGGAACAACACCTACAGGGTTCACTGGCTCTCGCCGAGTTCGGACAGTGCTCCTTCGCTTCCAACAAGGTAACATCTACTCTAGAGATGTCTCTCTCCGCTCATTTCATCATCGCCATGTGATCAACTAATTAATAAGTCAAATCGCTCAACTCTTCTCAAGCTTTCTTCCCTCCAACACAGTTGCCTCTTATTTTCCAACTCAATCACGTGTCCTGATTATTCCTAACTGTATGCTACAACTTCCACTCAAACGACTGCGCTTCAACCAAATCTCACCATTCGCATCCAACAACAAGAAACCCCGCAACGATATTGCCACAGAACGGTTAAGTCGACAGGATTCTACAACAGTGTAATACATCAAATATTATAGTGTAATAACAATTTGCATCATATTACACAGAGTCGACAGGATTCTACAACAGTGTAATACATCAAATATTATAGTGTAATAACAATTGCATCATCATATTACACAGAGTCGACAGGATAAAGAGATGGAATTAAATCAGGATCCCATAGGCGTAAAATCGGACGGCCCGATGGAAACAACAACGGAAGGGAGGCAGGAAGTAAGAGAGACGAGCGAGACAACTGCGCCCCAGCGGACGCCGTCAATCAGCTGTCAACGCTTCTGACCCGGGTAAAAATTTCTGATGGAGCGGAATCGGCGATCCCGCCTTTCGACGGCACATACAGCGCGACACAGTTTTTCCAGACGTTCGACCGAAAAATGGAAGACGCATCCATGGGAGAACAAGAAAAATTACTGCGCCTACCAAACTACCTGGTGCGACAACCCCTGGAACTCTTCAGGAAACTTCGGCTGGCCGACCGGAGTTATTTCCAGGTGAGACAAATCCTCCTAGATCTCTACCCTGAGTCAAACGAAGCGTCCTTTGCGAAATATTTCGCCATGAAACTCACTGGACAAGCCAACTTAGAGACCTACTACCGGGAGAAAACCGCCATGGGATTGCAACTAGGACTTCCACAAGAGGTGATCCTCGAGACGCTGACAGAAGGACTGCCATTCAACGACCAACGCCTAGTCCGCGTAGTACCTCCCGAGAACCTAGGAGAATGGTTCCGCCTGGTACAGCGGATCCACGGGCCCAGTGTACCGGCAACGCGATCCAGAGAAGATCAACCACCCACAATGTCGGGTCCGTACCACAGCACATCCCGACGCCCAGGTACATGGAATGCACCTCTTCCGCCATCCAACTGCAAGTTCTGCGGCGCGAGACACTGGCACAGCGAATGCCGACGTCGACCAATCCCGACGACCCACGAAAAGGTCCGGACAGTGCAAACGGTCCCAAAATCACCAGTTCCGACTTCATCACAACCAAGTCAAGCCAGAGACGCCTCAGCCGGACAGCCCTTTCGAGACTGAGGTAGGATCCCTAAACCAACTGACTGTCAAACTCTTTCTAGCCCCTAATGTATCATGCCCCTTTTTAATTGATACAGGCGCCAGCCTGAGTATAGTGCCATATAATATTTATCATATGCTAAAAACCCACCTGCCTAATTTAACCCTTGAGGGACACTCACTACACCTCCAAACCCTAAACGGATTTGCAAAAACCATGGGTAAACTATCTATCCCACTGACAATAGGACAAATATCACGAAAGGAGTATTTCCATGTAGTGAATGCACCATTGCCATTCGGAATTCTTAGTATCAATAGCCTCCATAAATTCAGATTAACCATAGATTTTAATAAATGCACTATACTCCAGCTGGACGCCCCATTGTCTACCCTTTCCTACCATTTTAATCATGTGTCCAATGTATGCACATACTGGCAATGTCAGGCGATGTCACAAAAAATTTTCCCCACATCCCAACTTTCCGCCTATGACAACCATTGCGCGCATTCATTGAGAAAACCCCACTTATCTACATGCCCCTTTTTCACTAAAGCCAATTGCCCTTTTTACATGCCCTCAAATAATCAAACCACAACAACTTCAACTTATGAACCTGTCCAAAACGCACCCACACAGCGGGATAACTCGCATACCAAAAACCTAGGTGATCACACACCGTTACACAACTCTCACATGACCAACCCACACAACGAACTCGACACTCACACTAATACACAACAAAACCCTTTACCACATGCATACTACAACACAACACCTAACACTCACTATACACCACAGTTCACAACACTTCTACAAAGGTACACTCACATTTTTTCACAGGACAAATTCAACGTACCATGCTTACGGATTCCACCAGTAAAAATACCCACGAATTCCGAAAAAATAATCACCATACGTCCATATCGTGTTCCGATATGTGACCAACAAGAAATCCGTAACCAAATACAACAAATGCTGGAGAACGGCATCATAGAGCAATCTTTTTCACCTTTCTCGAGCCCTGTCACCCTCGTCACTAAGCGCGACAAAACCAAACGGTTTTGTATCGATTATAGGAAGGTGAATGAGCTAATCAGCTCTGATGTCCATCCCCTCCCGAGAATCGAGGATATCCTAGACCGCCTGGCACAGGCCAAATATTTTTCCACGGCCGACATATCCTCTGCGTATTGGCAAGTCCCAATACACCCCGATTCTCGACCACTGTTAGCATTTGCCACCTTTGAAGGATTATACCAACCCACTCGATTACCTTTCGGGTTAAAAACCAGTCCTCAGATTTACGAACGAGCCATAAGTCAGGTCCTACAGAGACACGGACTTGACTGTGTGGCACATTACTTTGATGATTTCATCATTTACTCCAACACATTGGAGGAACATCAAAACCACCTGCGACAATTTTTCGCCTTTTGCGAAGCGGAGAAGTTACAACTTAACTTCGCAAAATGCGAATTTTTTAAACAATCCATAAATTTTCTAGGTTACACCATCACAGCTGGTACAATTACACCACTTACACGCAATACCGACATCATCCACGCCATAAAACAACCACACAACCGAAAAACACTACAATCCTTCTTAGGCGCTGTGAACGTCTATAACAAATTCATTCCGGAATACGCTCGCTTGCGAGCACCACTCAACAATCTCCTCAAAAAGGACGTCGTGTGGAACTGGAATGAAGCTTGTCAAGAGGCGTTCATTGACCTGAAAGGAAACCTCACACAACACCCCATTTTACACCTTTACAAAGAAGGTCTGCCATGCCAAGTGTATTGCGATGCATCCACCCTCGGTATAGCAGGCATTCTCAAACAAGTTCACCCTGACGGAAACGTATATCCAGTTCAATATTTCAGCCGAACATTGCGCCCACACGAGAAAAACTACTCCATCTCTGAACTTGAGTGCTTAGCAATCGTTGAGAGTGTGGAGAAGTTTCGCATCTATCTTATGGCAGAAAATTTACAATATTTTCTGACCATCACGCATTGCAGTGGTTGAAAACCATCAAGAACCCGTCCGGTAGACTGTTTCGATGGAGTTTACGACTATCGAGTTACGAATATGAGGTCCGCTACATAAAGGGAAAACTACAATACGAAGCAGATCTCTTGTCCCGTAACCCGTTTTGTGGATTCTTGGACGCCACCCTTATCAAGACCCACCAATCTCCTCCATCGAAAGAGTCTAGTTTGACCATTGATCATAATGGATTACATACAGTTTCCCGAAAAGGTGTAACCAAGATTATACTTCCAAAACCACTCATACAACAACTCTTACAAACAGTACACACACAATACAATCACCCCGGTATTTCACAAATGTCACGAATCATCTCCACACAATATTACTGGCAAGGTATGTCAAAAGATATTAAACAAAAAGTTAAGACCTGTCCCACCTGCCAATTAACAAAACGTCCAGTAGGACCCACTTACGGAGAATTAAGTCAACCTCCGGAATCTAAAGAACCCTTCGACCTCTTATCTCTGGACACCATAGCAGGATTTGCCAAATATGGCAACACCAAGATATACCTCCATGTGGTAGTCGATCATTTTTCACGCTACGCGTGGGCTTTTCCATCTAAATCCACCAGTACCACCACCTACCAACAGGTACTTAAGCGAGTATTCCAGGATGGTTCTCCAAAACGCCTTCTTACGGATAGAGCCCCTGCCTTCACTTCACCCAAATTTCGTAGTTTCCTACTTAATAGAAATATTCACCCATTGCTCACAACCAGCAACAATCCACAGGCCAACGGTCTATGTGAACGCCTAAACGCCACCCTCACGGGAAAACTTAGGTTATTACACCTAGAAAATCCTAAGGTCGCATGGACCAAGCTGGTCAAGAAGGTTACACTTATATATAACAAGACACCCCACTCTACCACAGGTTTTCCACCCATATACTTAATGTTTGGTATCCTACCCCCAGAAATCTCTAATCATAACACACCGTACCCAGATATCGACAAAGCTAGAAAAATTGCACACACACGCACACAAAACAAACATTTACAAGACAAAAACACTTATGACCAACGACACAAGCAACCACATTTCGAAGTAGGTGATCTAGTATTAGTAAAATTATATCACCACCCAAATACAGGGAAACTTGCGCCATATTTCACAGGACCTCACACAATATTAGAAATTATTTCACCAAATGTGGTCCGCATAGATCGACCAAATCAACCACTTCAAAGAGACACTGACACAATCCACGTCAACAAACTTAAACTGTATACAGAAAAAATCCATTATATATCACCACCCGCCGTCAACACCTATCATATAAAGCACAACCCCAATTACACGTTTCCTTTCAAACATTTAACACCCGAATTATTCCCAACAGAGTCATTAAGGTTCAAACCCACCAGCAGCGAACCTTTCAAGCATTTAGACCCTGCCATTTTTGCAACAAGACGATTTACATCACTCTTCCCCGATGTTAAAAACTGCAAACCTGACAACCAACTCAATCATATCACACCACCCCCCTAAAGATATCAAACGGGAGAACGGCGAACCTACCAATCATTCAAATTCTACAATTCATAAGGTTCAAGCAAATATTTCAGAGTCCCCAGTTACAAAAATGTGGACGAACATGGGGCAATATCCTATCTTTCATCTGATTTTTATCCTTTGTTTATTAGTTCTACCGTACAAACTGTATCCCAATTTTAGTCATTAATTACCTGTTTATCTATGCCATGCCCGCTCAGAAAATCTTCGAACTACAAGAGGTAGTTTTTAATCTAGGACAAGCAGTTTTTTAATTTGGACAAGCATTTATAAAACTTCTCCTAATTCTAGGAACCATCCTCGCAGAAAATCTAAATAAACTCCGAAGAGATAGCAGTAACTGAAAAGATGACCAAACAATGTCGGAGAAACCACGCTCCAAAAACAAGCCCCGAGCCACACCCCAAAATAAATAGACGGCAGGAAATGAGGATTTGAAACACCACGACAGGAAGTATAGTCCGCTGCGGTTAAATTCGGCCTCTGTAAACAAAGCGGAACGCCTTCGTTCCGATCTCCAATTTCCCTCCCTCTCGTTTGCCCGACACACCCCACTTCCGTATCTCTAATTACAATGAGAAGATACCCTATTGAGGTCGACTGGGAACCTCACTATACCACCGGTTTTGATTCCAGTTCGAGTCTACATATCGATTTTTACCACCCAATTACACATCCACGAAACAACACCCAGAACTAGCTCACACATCTCTTACACAACCGACTTCTAACATTTTTCACAACACACACACAAAGACAAAAAAATTACACATAAAGGTTATATAGATTTCCATGTCTCCTGTACACACAGCATAAACGCACTTGAGGGCTAGAATCACGTTTTTCACCTAAGTGTCGCTACAGACGAGACAAAAAATTTTATAGGGCATAATTGAGCAAGTAAAACATTTATAGGGCAAAATGGAGCAACCAATACATGTAGATCAGGGCATGTAGATACCATAGGGTTCAAACCAATACACCTTATTTTTCATATCAATCATTTCCATTATTCTCTCTCAATTAAAATTTAAATATTTAATCAATTTATCAATTTATTCAACTTATTATCAATTTTAATCATTAACTATCATTTTATTTACCAATTAGTTTATATTATCATTTTCACTTATCAATTATCATTCTATTTACCACTTGACTTATATTGCCACAACTCAATTATCAACGAAAACCCACTGGTTTTCGATTAAACTAAAAACATTAAATCACCCTTTGTTGTTGAAAACCTTTTTATTTTTCATTTTTTTTTTTCAAACGCTCAACTTTGATTTCGTTCAACTCTTATTTTTATTTTTATTTTGATTTCTCAAAAGACCTTATGAAATTTCCTCGAATTCCTTTCCAAAATTCAAGCAAAAAAGTAATTAGGCATTTTTCCTTTTTTTTTTTTCTTTTCACCATTCAACCAAGCACTCAACTTTGATTTCGCTCAAAAAACTTTTATTTTATTTTTATTTTTGATTTCTCAAAAGACCTTATGAAATTTCCTCGAATTCCTTTCCAAAATTCAAGCAAAAAAGTAATTAGGCATTTTTCCTTTTTTTTTTTTCACCATTCAACCAAGCACTCAACTTTGATTTCGCTCAAAAAACTTTTATTTTATTTTTATTTTTGATTTATCAAAAGACCTAATAGAATTCCTTCGATTTCATTCCCAATTTCGAGCTAGAATATGGTTAGGCATTTTTCTTTTTTTTTTTTTCTCACCATTCAACCAAACACATTCAATTTTGATTTCATTCAACTATTTTTATATTATTTTTATTTGATTTCAAAAGCCTTAATAGAACTCCCTCGATATCATTTCTTATCTCGAGTAGAATTCGTTTAGGCGCATTTTCTTTTTGCCCACTATGTACCATAACATTCATTGATTTCTTACAATTAAAAATTTTTTTTTGATTTCTATTAATTATACTCAACCTATATCATCAACCCCATTCTATCTTACTTTTATGTCACCAGCAATGCTTGTATATAACCCCTCAATACACACAACTAATTTTCCCACAAAATTATTTTTCATTTTACAGAATTCTCTCAGGCTAACCCCTTCTTGAATTCTTCACATGTAGGGGGCGCATCTGTCATAATTTGTATATAATTAAATGCAACCCCGACCCACTATGTATGTACCATGTATGATTTTCGAAGACTTAATAAAGAACAAGGTAACTGGAGGGAAGCAAGTAGCATTAAGATATAGGAAGTAGACCTAAGGCTGGCACGACTATTCTGGGCACCCCTGTGTCAATATTGCAGGGGCAGAGACCGGAACGTCTCTAGTGACCGCAGAAGTTATTTTAGCCAAGATACACTCAATACTTCCTGACAAAACAGGACGTCTCTAGTGACCAGAAGTTATAAATGTTAAAGCTAGCATTCAATACTTCCTGACAAAGCAGGATGTATTTTGATAGCCGCGGAAGTAAATAAAGTCAAATAAACACGAGACTTCCTGACCCAAGCCGGGCGTAACTAATATCAAAGGAAACCGCGGGCCAATCAAAAGACAGTACCTTAAGTAGGTCAACCAATAGGAAAAGATCATGTGACATCTCTCGACCAATCAGAGAGAAACTGAGGCTTGGTGTTAAATCGGAAAACAAGAATGAGTAGTTACGCTTGAGCTCTCATAGGAACAACACCTACAGGGTTCACTGGCTCTCGCCGAGTTCGGACAGTGCTCCTTCGCTTCCAACAAGGTAACATCTACTCTAGAGATGTCTCTCTCCGCTCATTTCATCATCGCCATGTGATCAACTAATTAATAAGTCAAATCGCTCAACTCTTCTCAAGCTTTCTTCCCTCCAACACAGTTGCCTCTTATTTTCCAACTCAATCACGTGTCCTGATTATTCCTAACTGTATGCTACAACTTCCACTCAAACGACTGCGCTTCAACCAAATCTCACCATTCGCATCCAACAACAAGAAACCCCGCAACGATATTGCCACAGAACGGTTAAGTCGACAGGATTCTACAACAGTGTAATACATCAAATATTATAGTGTAATAACAATTTGCATCATATTACACAGAGTCGACAGGATTCTACAACAGTGTAATACATCAAATATTATAGTGTAATAACAATTGCATCATCATATTACATATATTTAATAAATTGTTTTTGTATCAGGAGATGACGATTTCGTCTACATCACAAGTAGGTTGATTTAACTTTTATTTATTTGTTCATCATTTTTATATATAATATTCTAATCGTCTCAAAATATTTGTTAAAAATAGGTTAGTTTCAAAATAAATATAATATCCTCTATATATATATATATATGGTAATTTAATCCAACAACCCCATATTGTATAATACTTATAACAAGATTTTCATGTTGTATAATAGAAACACATCTGTAAATGATTATACGCATGATTGACATGTGTCATTACATCATCATATGTAATGTACTTTGTACAAACTGAGGATAAATAATTAAAATCTGTAATAGATTAAGATTTGAGCTGAAGCAAGAGATAGAAGTCAAAAACGTCTAAATTCGAGATAGATGGAAGTCACAAAACAACATCTAAAGATAGATTGGAAACTGTCAGGACGGCGCCAGTTTAGAATTTCACCAGAAGATCGACGCCCATCTCGCATCTGCTGAAATGCAATACTCCCTTTCTCGGGAAAGATATAGATAAGGCCCCCGTCTTAACCTTTAAATAGTCACTTGAAGTCACTTCACCATCTGCGTGAGCCCTCGTCGGTTGTACCCCAGGTCCACCTCATCCACCATGTAGGCCAGTAAGAACTCTTCCATCTCCATGTTTCGCTCCTAGCTCAACTTTTATCTGTTCACGGAATTTTCTTAGTGCAACTGTGTCTTCGTTTTTTGTCTGGACATTCCCAAGCTTTCCACTCTGCCTCGACCATGACTGCCTGTACTTTGTGAGAACTGTAAAAGGTCTTCTAAGGTGCAGAGAGGTACTGGAAAACTCCTTATCCTGACTGTTCCTCTCGGTCAACACAGTATAGCGAGAGTCGACAGGGACTTACACCATAGAATAAGTCGACTGGATACCTCATCACATTTTAGTCGACAGGATTCTACAAGAGTTAACAGAACCTCATCACATTTTTAGTCGACAGTATAACTCCATTACAGTTAGTCGACAGGATTCTACAAGAGGCTACATGACTTCACATCACATATATAATGGTCAATTATTTAGTAGTTAAGAGATTCCAATTTCTTATTGAACAATCAGAATAGTATCATACATAATTGTTATATACTCTTCTACCTAATATTCAATAATCTTAGGTAGTGTAGTTTCTATTAAAAGAGATTGTATGCTACTGAAAAGTTATATATTTGCATAATAATTCACTATTACAGAATTATAATAAGAACTAAAAACATGAATATCTCACGCTATATATTGATTACATCACACCAACAACAACAAAGTCCTTTGTCAAAACCATATATACATATTTTATATTACAATAATTAAAAACTTGAATAATATAATATCAGAGTTTTATAATAGCATATAATATCATAGTCAATATACGAGCATCCTTGCGATTTCTTCTATCTGCTTATGTTGTTGTTTATTAGTTTAATGTATATGTTTATTCAATGCTATTTTTCTTAATTGTTTATTTGATTTTGATAATTCTGTTACCTACTCTACTACAATATGAATTTATTGTAAATAGTTTCATGTGCAAATATCCAGATCGGATATAGCGTGTCTTGTTTCCAACTGGTAAATAAAATAGTGAAGAAAATAATTTTATATATTTTTGTTTTTTATTATAAATATGTTTGTAAAAATACAGCTACATTCACCAATCTTTCTCTCTATTTTTTTATTCGACGTTTCAGTAACTCTGTGACCCTCTCCTCAGGGGAATGTCATTGAAAGAAAATTACATATTGGTTAAGTGTAGGATATAGCGTGTCTTATTTGAAACTGGTAATAAATAAATAAATATACGATCATCATAATTATTAAAAGGATGATTATACTATTTTATTATACTATTTGTGTATTTCAATATTACTTTATATTGTGTTTCAGGAGGAAGTTTCGCAAAGGAATTACAAAGTAAACAATTTTCTTGATTTTTAATTTGTTTTGTTTCATCATATTTTTTAGAATTAGAAATATATTTTTCCGAATTGTTTGCAGTTTTTAATTATCGTTATCTGTTTAGAATTATATATATTAATCAAAAGTAAGTATTGTAAACCTTTTTGTTTCTTCATATTATTTTATTTTTATAATTATATTGTATTTTATAATTATTTTTGTGGTAATATCATTTATAAACTTTAAAAATATAAAATCCAAAACGCTTCTTCAAAACAGGTTTTGAATTGCGAACATGATTCCTACAATTGACACGTGGATAAATTATTTTTTGAACTTTTTTTTCAGAATAAAATGTATTGAATATTAATATCCTCGTATTGTAAATAAATTTTATGTATATATATATATATACTTAATTGAACACCCTCAGAATAAATTCTATTTTTTCAAATATTCCTAAATGCTTTTATTATCAAATCTAATAAATATTTATTGAATATTTATACTTATATATCTAGTTGTCAATATATTTGTCAAATATTAAAATATGTATATGCATCTTTTTAAGAGATGATTTTATATAAATATTTATCTTCTTTTGAAATCATTCTCCCAGGGGTAACAAAAATTTAATCTACAATACATAGGAAAAAGAGGTTAAAAAGATTTTCGAATTCTCGTTTTTTTTTATACTAAAAGCTGAAAAGAGAGAGAAAACCGATACGTTTTCTAATTCTAACTTTAATTTTCGATATTTTAACTTGACATTTTTTAAAATCATGCCATAAATAAGATCGATATTTGTGCCTTTCATCAAATGAAGAAAATATAATAAAATAACAAAATAACTATATGAGAAAAACTCGTTTTATAAATACACAAAAAGAAAAGAAATTCTTTAAAATATCAGCAATTTCGAAAAATAAAAACATATGAGGTATTTTATATATTAATATTATATTTATATTTTTTTCTCGACTATTCCGACCACTAAGAAGTCTTCAGAATAGTAATATTTGTTTTATTCAGTAACGAGAAAATGAGCGCAATTTAAGATTCAAAGGTGTGTTGAATGTATATTGGAAAATTGATCACAAGATTTGTGGTCAGACAGACATAACAACAGCAATTAAAGAAAGTTATATAAAAGTTTTTTAAACATGTAGAATACTTTTCATATATTTAAAGTGTCCTTCATTTCTATGTGTTTCTATCTTATAAAATATTATATTTTAAAGATTGTAGCTAAGGAATAAATATAAATTAGAGATATAAAATAGAGCAATACATAAATAAATCTTTAATTAAAAAGGCATATATTAGATCAAAATAGCATTTATTTTACCAATATTTCAGTTATCTGAACGCCAACCTTTATCAAGGTATTATTAAGAACACACATATAAAGGACACACTTTAAAATGTTATGATACCTTGATTAAGGTTGGCGTTCAGCCAACTGAAATATTGGTAAAATAAATGATATTTTGATCCAATATATGCCTTTTTATTTAAATATTATATGATTATATAAGGATAATATATGAAAGTAGCATTATCTCAAATAAAGATATGGTTTCATATTAAATTTTCTATAATTTATAAATATTGAAAAATTATTTTGTATATGTTAGAAACATTTTAAACTATAGATATTCAACTTTGAATACATATCGTATATAGATATTAAAAATACTATTTGTTTATTTCATATATTTAAATTATTAATGCATTATGATTTCATAGAATTATTACTTAAATGGGGTGAGTATATGAATATATTCTAATATTTTATATATAAATATGAAAATCATAGCCGTATATGTATCTAGATATTATTTTGTTCGAAAGTTTAGCTTTACTCTTTTCTTTTAGACTGTTTCTATATTGTCGCGGAGATAAATAAAGCAAGTGCAAATTTGGGAATATAATTAATTTATTATAAAAGGTATTTACATTTTTATATGTTTTCCAACAAAATTATAAACAAGAGGTATTTATAGAGTGAGAGAGTCAGATAATATAACAACTTATCCCAAGTTAATTATAATAAGAATGGTCAGCCAACACACACACACACAACACACACCGAAGCGTCCCGTTTTCCTTATTTGCCGATAAGATTCCGAGAACCCCTCACACCTGTGGTCCCCCCCCCCCCCCCCGGAGTCCAGTGATTATTGACAGGTGTCCCATGGAGCTTCCTGTGGCTGGGGTTGTAAAGCTACTTGACAATATAATAACATTCGAGAAAACGCAATGACTCTCGCTTATTTATTCGGGAAAGTTTTCCTAAACTAGCTCAAGAATATAATAGAATGTACAAGGGTTTATTCACAACAATATAGTGTATTCACAATACTTGTGAATTGTTAAAATGTTATATAATTAGATTTAGATTTTAAAATGTTTTCGATTAATTGTTTTCATTTAATGTGAGAGAAAATTAGAAAAACTATATATTTTTTAATTGCTTTTGTTTTTAAATTCCATGCGTAGAGTACATATTTAATTAGATATTTGTGCTTAATGTTTTTTTTTTATGATTCAGTTAATATAAATATTGTTGTTGTTTTTTTCGTGTTGAGGCAACTATATTTTTGTCACCTGAACAAAGTTCAGGCAATACCCAATCCTTAGGGCTTTAAAATTATATTTTGTAAAAAATAACATTTATGTGAAACTGACTAGTATTCATTATAATGGTATGAAAATATATTTATTATTATTTTTAATTAGATATTTTCAACACACAAAAACCTCTCTATATGTTAATTTTTAATTATTAAATGAATTATTTATATAATTTTCATATTCTTCTTTCTTATCTCCTCTCAATCATATTAGGGTGTCAAGGTTGTAAAGCTTGAGACTTTTGATGGTGTCAGCTTTGGCAATCATCATGACTGTGTGAAGTAGAAAGCGTTCTGCCTTTGTCATTAAGACTGGGAGCACTACTCAGTAGCAGGCCGACTTAGCTCCAAAATAAATGGCCGTCTCTGACTTGAGGAACAGACGCCATGTGCAGCCGCTTCTAACATGGAGTACAAACGTTGCTCATCCTGTATCCCTGGATCAGGAGCTATAATTTTCATAGAAATTTCATAATAAATATACAATAATTTTTATGTGTAATTAATAAATAAAATTTCAAATGTTTCACTTGTCTTATATTTACAGCCGAATCAAGGAAAATCAAAGGTAGGTGAATAAAAATTATAATATTCTTTAACCATAAAATTCTGAAAAAATAATTTTAATCTAAGTTTAATTATATATTAAATCTTTATGATATTTTTGAAGATCTCTATGGTAAAACGAATAATAACAAAGAATATTTATTTTAATCTTTATAAATGGAATTTTCATACAATTTTTATATATTGATAACATTTATTCACATATATATATTATTTTTTTGAGATAAAAAAACTAATTGAGTTATTTTTCTTATGAATTTTATATTATTTTTATTTATTTATTAAACAGTTGCAAAGACACGCCATGTCCACAATTAAGATAATTGCGCGTAATTCTGAAATTATATACAAATCAAATCATCGTGAAATTAACATAATTAAACATTGGGAAGCACGCGGATTACACATTCGATGTCATATTTTGCATGTAGTAATTAGAAATAGTAGCTTGAAATATGTACACCGTATGTGTACACAAAATTGCCATTTACAACAGTTGGAACAACGTGTAGACTAAGTAAATTAATCACATCCAATGATTACATCAGAGCGAGTCAGTGGTCAACAGTCAATACTTTTCATGGTAAACGTTTTGCGGATTTCGACAAATTAGAAAGAAGGAATCATATATAGCCGCAACTCTTTTTTATTATTAACGCGATTTTATTTTATTTTAAATACGATATATAATCTCTCCTTGTTTGTACACTATAATTAGCTGAAGAAGGGCTTGCCCGAAAGCTTTTAATCGCGTTAATAATAAAAAAGAGTTGCGGCGATATATGATTCCTTCTTTCTAACTAGTCAATACTTTTGCCTTAAAATATACAGCCTGCAGAATCTATTAAACTTGATGTATTGGTCTTTATTGTTAAGAACATGTTTTGTATTTGGCAGTTAAAGTTGGGTTTCCTTCCTTAGATCAGAAGTTAACGGACAGTTTTTTAGAAGGTATTCAGGGTTTTGATTTTCATTTCCATAAGTGAAGGCTATTGTATATCGTACCTTGGATGTTTGAATCTATTATTTATTGTGAGAAAATACACATTACTTTACATGAAAACTATATTTTACTATTTGTTTCAAATTTTAGTAGTTCCCATGAAAGAAATTCTAGGTGAGTAAATATATATATATATATATATGAATATATTCAATATAGAATTTCAATTGTGTTCTAAAAATATACATGAGAAATAATTTTAATATAGAAAATATTTGTATTTTCTAAATTGTAAATTGATATTATATATATAATTTATTACATCATTACTAAGAACAAAATATTTGTTTGATAATTAACATTCTGTGATTAGACCATTTGATAAAATTTATAAATATAAATATTTCTATTTGGAAAGTGTTTCTATTCTAATAGCTAGTTGTGTGTGTGTTTTATTATTCAGTAATTATTATAAAATTCGGTGAGTATTGTATAAAGTATTATTCATACTTATATTTTAATAATATATATTAATCCTCTCTCATATATATATGTTATAAAAACAAATGAATAGGGATTTTCTGCTTGAATTTTGATCATGTTGAGGATTATGGTAATGTAATGCAGTCGTGGTTAAAATCTTGAAAGTATAATAACGAAAATAGTTTTGATCAGAGATTGTTTTAATTGAGCTAAAGTAATATATAAAAACATAATTTGAATAAAGTAATGCCTGGCTTAAGGCGAGTAATATAAGGAAAACAAAATATTATTTACATAATGTACAAAAGTTTTGAGCCGGCCATCGGGAAAGAACAACAACGAGTTTTTATAGGGGAAGCATGACCTCTGGCGGTCGATTTAATAGAGTATTTGGATCTATGAAATATAATTTTTTAAATAGAATAATATTTTAATATAACATATATATATGATGCATTACCGCGCCATCTGTTTTGAAAATTCGAAACTATTATAGACGCGTATGATTATTTTCAAAAATTAAAGTTAGGTCCTCCCATCAAATTTGCCATTGCAGTAAGGGCAGTAGAAATTGTTAAACTTTAAAAAATTAATCATACGCGTCTATATATATTTCGACTATATATGTTTCGAATATATATTTATAGTTTGTTTAATACGTATTTAAACTGGCTTTATTTTAACAATGGAAAAATGAATTTTAAAATTTTTCTATAATTTTCTCTAAGCAGTAATTACAATTTTTCTATTTTTAAAAAATATATATATTTGAAACTATTATAGACACGTATGATTCTTTTGAGAATTAAACAATTTCTACTGTCCTACTTTTAAAAATTTTCAAAATAATCATACGCGTCTATAATAGCTTCAAATATTCATAACAGATAGCGCGCTGATGCATCATAATATATACATATAGGATTTGTAATTTGACAAATATTAAGCCAATATTTCATGAAATAAATCTACAAGATATTTATAATATAAAAATATAAATATTTTAATTTTATATGTGAATTGTATGGATTGAATGAAATCCAACGAGAAGACAGGTATTCCAGATGCTGGGATAGTTAGTCCTATCATTTTACATTACAATGATAGGTCCATATTTCCATATTAACCGACCCCGAGATAAGAATCCTTGACAAAGTCAAAGGGTTTTAATCAGTCAGATGATATGTTTCTCAAGAGTTCTTTCGTTCAGGTTATTTCATTTCTAAGACAGTTCCAACTCAGACTGTTTTACGCCTGTGGTCTCCGTCGCTATTTAATCCTTGGTCAAGCTTTATTTTTATTATTATATATATTATAGTCTTTCTCTCAGTATGTTTAGAAATGATTGAATTTTCTTTAGATGTATATTACAGGAAGTGTGCCTAAAAGGAACATCTCTACACTTCAATAATTTTCTTAAAATTTATATTTATATGGATCGAAATATGTCTTTTCATGATGGATATAATAAATAACTTTTTAAGGCATATAGAAGAATAGAAGCGTTCATTTTGCATATAATATAATGAAGTCTTACCTCACACCATTAAAATATATAATTCAATTTAACTCATCTATTAATAAAATTCTCAAATGTAAATTTTTAAAGAAAATCAGAAAATTTTATTATATAATTTTGTTTTTCACAATTGATTAAATAATTTAATGCTTACAAGATAATATTTCCATAACCTTATATATTTATTAGAGTACTAATTAATTGTTTCTTTTTATATTTAGAGAAGATTCGACTGAAAAGAAAAAGTAAGTTTTTGATAGAATTTTGGGAAATTCTTATTTTGCTCTTTAAACATTATATTTATATCAGTATATTATATATAATTTTTAAGTTGAGAACGGCGCTTTTTGAAACTGATTACTGCGTTTTAGTTTAATATTTAATATCATTTTAGTCAAAAGTATATATATTATTATTTAAAATATATTATAAAAAACACTATATATAACATGAAATCTAATCTAAATTTAAGAAAATATTTACACACAATGTATTTATTTATAGATTATTGATTACATTTGTTATTCGAGAATAGAATATTTTAAACGTAATATAATTTATTGCTGGTTATATTTTCAAAATGTGAATATTTTGGAATTTGAATAAAATACAAAATGACAATTATCAATCATGCAAAGACATATTTCGATCCATATAAAAATGAATTTTATGAAATATTTATAAATATAATATTATATTTATAAATATAAACACATTGCATATTGATAATTGTCATTTTGTATTTTATTCAAATTCCAAAATATTCACATTTTGAAAATATAGCCAGCAATAAATTATATTGAGCTTAAAATATTCAATTCGAAGGACAATTTTAATCAAAATAATTTATTTTTTCAGCATTGTATACCTATAAATAAAAACATTTTGTGTGAATATTTTCTTGAATTTAGATTGGATTTCATGTTATATATAGTGTTTTTATGATATATTTACTCCATTTCGTGTCTGGATGCTATATTTATGGCGAACTAAATAACTTAGTCCCTATTTCTGCTCTGCGCTTATGGAATTGAAGACTTGAGGCGATGGCGTCGACCTTTCATATTAAATCTTACTTTTCCTTATCTACTTATATAATTGCCTTATTCTGAAGCTCACGGATAGAATGCGCGTCCATTGGCTGCCGGCGAACACGTGTCCTCCCTGCCCCCCTCTAGACAACCCTGTTATCAGCTGTGTGATACATACACCTGTCTATAGCGGCCATTCTAGACAACCCTGTTATCAGCAGTGTGTTACATCCACCTGTCTATACAGACCACCCTGTCTATAGCGGTCACTTCAGGCAACCCTGTTATCATCAGTGTGTTACATTCACCTGTCTATACAGACCACCCTGTCTATAGCGGCCACTCTAGACAACCCTGTTATCAGCAGTGTGATACATACACCTGTCTATACAGACCACCCTGCCTATAGCGACCACCCTAGACAACCCTGTTATCAGCTGTGTGATAAATCCACCTGTCTATACAGACCACCCTGTCTAAAGCGGTCACTCTAGGCAACCCTGTTATCAGTAGTGTGATATATCCACCTGTCTATACAGACCACCCTGCCTATAGCGGCCACTCTAAACAACCCTGTTATCAGCTGTGTGATACATACACCTGTCTATACAGACCACCCTATATATAGCGGACACCTTAGGCAACCCTGTTATCAGTAGTGTGATATATCCACCTGTCTATACAGACCACCCTGCCTATAGCGGCCACTCTAGACAACCCTGTTATCAGCTGTGTGATACATACACCTGTCTATAAGACCTCCCTGTCTATAGCGACCACCCAAGACAACGTTTTTAAAATATATTCGCACTCGGGTAAAACCCGGGCGTTGCCCGGGCCATTCGTCTAGTTACTAATAATTGTATATAGTTGCGGAACTACTGGTTTCCTGTGCTGCTCTTTTCCTGATATTGCACCTTGTACGGAGAATCTGTATAAGACTAATCTATATATATAATTGCCTTATTTTGTCTGTCTGAAGCTCACAGATAGAATGCGCGCCCATTGGCTGCCGGCGAACACGTGATCTCCCTGCCCCCCTCTAGACAACCCTGTTATCAGCTGTGTGATACATACACCTGTCTATAGCGGCCATTCTAGACAACCCTGTTATCAGCAGTGTGTTACATCCACCTGTCTATACAGACCACCCTGTCTATAGCGGTCACTTTAGGCAACCCTGTAATCAGCAGTGTGTTACATCCACCTGTCTATACAGACCACCCTGTCTATAGCGACCACTCTAGACAACCCTGTTATCAGCTGTGTGATACATACACCTGTCTATAGCGGCCACACTAGACAACCCTGATATCAGCTGTGTGATACATCCACCTGTCTATACAGACCACCCTGTCTATAGCGGTCACTTTAGGCAACCCTGTTATCAGCAGTGTGATACAAACACCTGTCTATACAGACCACCCTGTCTATAGCGGCCACTCTAGACAACCCTGTTATCAGCTGTGTGATACATACACCTGTCTATACAGACCACCCTGTCTATAGCGGTCACTTTAGGCAACCCTGTTATCAGCAGTGTGATACATACACCTGTCTATACATACCACCCTGTCTATAGTGGCCACTCTAGACAACCCTGTTATCAGCTGTGTGATACATACACCTGTCTATACAGACCACCCTGTCTATAGCGACCACTCTAGACAACCCTGTTATCAGCTGTGTGATACATCCACCTGTCTATACAGACCACCCTGTATATAGCGGCCATTCTAGATAACCCTGTTATCAGGTGTGTGATACATACACCTGTCTATAGCGGCCACTCTAGACAACCCTGTTATCAGCTGTGTGATACATCCACCTGTCTATACAGACCACCCTGTCTATAGCGGTCACTTTAGGCAACCCTGTTATCATCAGTGTGTTACATTCACCTGTCTATACAGACCACCCTGTCTATAGCGGTCACTTAAGGCAACCCTGTTATCAGCAGTGTGATACATAAACCTGTCTATACAGACCACCCTGTTTATAGCGACCACTCTAGACAACCCTGTTATCAGCTGTGTGATACATCCACCTGTCTATACAGACCACCCTGTCTATAGCGGTCACTTTAGGCAACCCTGTTATCATCAGTGTGTTACATTCACCTGTCTATACAGACCACCCTGTCTATAGCGGTCACTTTAGGCAACCCTGTTATCAGCAGTGTGATACATACACCTGTCTATAGCGACCACTCTAGACAACCCTGTTATCAGCTGTGTGATACATCCACCTGTCTATACAGACCACCCTGTCTATAGCGGCCACTTTAGGCAACCCTGTTATCAGCTGTGTGATACATCCACCTTTCTATACAGACCACCCTGTCTATAGCGGCCACTCTAGACAACCCTGTTATCAGCTGTGTGATACATACACCTGTCTATACAGACCACCCTGTCTATAGCGACCACTCTAGACAACCCTGTTATCAGCTGTGTGATACATCCACCTGTCTATACAGACCACCCTGTATATAGCGGCCATTCTAGATAACTCTGTTATCAGGTGTGTGATACATACACCTGTCTATAGCGGCCACTCTAGACAGCCCTGTTATCATCTGTGTGATACATCCACCTGTCTATACAGACCACCCTGTCTATAGCGGCCACTCTAGGCAACCCTGTTATCAGCTGTGTGATACATACACCTGTCTATAGCGGCCATTCTAGACAACCCTGTTATCAGCAGTGTGTTACATCCACCTGTCTATACAGACCACCCTGTCTATAGCGGTCACTTCAGGCAACCCTGTTATCATCAGTGTGTTACATTCACCTGTCTATACAGACCACCCTGTCTATAGCGGCCACTCTAGACAACCCTGTTATCAGCAGTGTGATACATACACCTGTCTATACAGACCACCCTGCCTATAGCGACCACCCTAGACAACCCTGTTATCAGCTGTGTGATAAATCCACCTGTCTATACAGACCACCCTGTCTGTATAGCGGTCACTCTAGGCAACCCTGTTATCAGTAGTGTGATATATCCACCTGTCTATACAGACCACCCTGCCTATAGCGGCCACTCTAAACAACCCTGTTATCAGCTGTGTGATACATACACCTGTCTATACAGACCACCCTGTATATAGCGGACACCTTAGGCAACCCTGTTATCAGTAGTGTGATATATCCACCTGTCTATACAGACCACCCTGCCTATAGCGGCCACTCTAGACAACCCTGTTATCAGCTGTGTGATACATACACCTGTCTATAAGACCTCCCTGTCTATAGCGACCACCCAAGACAACGTTTTTAAAATATATTCGCACTCGGGTAAAACCCGGGCGTTGCCCGGGCCATTCGTCTAGTTACTAATAATTGTATATAGTTGCGGAACTACTGGTTTCCTGTGCTGCTCTTTTCCTGATATTGCACCTTGTACGGAGAATCTGTATAAGACTAATCTATATATATAATTGCCTTATTTTGTCTGTCTGAAGCTCACAGATAGAATGCGCGCCCATTGGCTGCCGGCGAACACGTGATCTCCCTGCCCCCCTCTAGACAACCCTGTTATCAGCTGTGTGATACATACACCTGTCTATAGCGGCCATTCTAGACAACCCTGTTATCAGCAGTGTGTTACATCCACCTGTCTATACAGACCACCCTGTCTATAGCGGTCACTTTAGGCAACCCTGTAATCAGCAGTGTGTTACATCCACCTGTCTATACAGACCACCCTGTCTATAGCGACCACTCTAGACAACCCTGTTATCAGCTGTGTGATACATACACCTGTCTATAGCGGCCACACTAGACAACCCTGATATCAGCTGTGTGATACATCCACCTGTCTATACAGACCACCCTGTCTATAGCGGTCACTTTAGGCAACCCTGTTATCAGCAGTGTGATACAAACACCTGTCTATACAGACCACCCTGTCTATAGCGGCCACTCTAGACAACCCTGTTATCAGCTGTGTGATACATACACCTGTCTATACAGACCACCCTGTCTATAGCGGTCACTTTAGGCAACCCTGTTATCAGCAGTGTGATACATACACCTGTCTATACATACCACCCTGTCTATAGCGGCCACTCTAGACAACCCTGTTATCAGATGTGTGATACATACACCTGTCTATACAGACCACCCTGTCTATAGCGACCACTCTAGACAACCCTGTTATCAGCTGTGTGATACATCCACCTGTCTATACAGACCACCCTGTATATAGCGGCCATTCTAGATAACCCTGTTATCAGGTGTGTGATACATACACCTGTCTATAGCGGCCACTCTAGACAACCCTGTTATCAGCTGTGTGATACATCCACCTGTCTATACAGACCACCCTGTCTATAGCGGTCACTTTAGGCAACCCTGTTATCATCAGTGTGTTACATTCACCTGTCTATACAGACCACCCTGTCTTTAGCGGTCACTTTAGGCAACCCTGTTATCAGCAGTGTGATACATACACCTGTCTATACAGACCACCCTGTTTATAGCGACCACTCTAGACAACCCTGTTATCAGCTGTGTGATACATCCACCTGTCTATACAGACCACCCTGTCTATAGCGGCCACTTTAGGCAACCCTGTTATCATCAGTGTGTTACATTCACCTGTCTATACAGACCACCCTGTCTATAGCGGTCACTTTAGGCAACCCTGTTATCAGCAGTGTGATACATACACCTGTCTATAGCGACCACTCTAGACAACCCTGTTATCAGCTGTGTGATACATCCACCTGTCTATACAGACCACCCTGTCTATAGCGGCCACTTTAGGCAACCCTGTTATCAGCTGTGTGATACATCCACCTTTCTATACAGACCACCCTGTCTATAGCGGCCACTCTAGACAACCCTGTTATCAGCTGTGTGATACATACACCTGTCTATACAGACCACCCTGTCTATAGCGACCACTCTAGACAACCCTGTTATCAGCTGTGTGATACATCCACCTGTCTATACAGACCACCCTGTATATAGCGGCCATTCTAGATAACTTTGTTATCAGGTGTGTGATACATACACCTGTCTATAGCGGCCACTCTAGACAGCCCTGTTATCATCTGTGTGATACATCCACCTGTCTATACAGACCACCCTGTCTATAGCGGCCACTCTAGGCAACCCTGTTATCAGCTGTGTGATACATCCACCTGTCTATTTAGACCACCCTGTCTATAGCGGCCACTCTAGGCAACCCTAGGAAGCAAGATGTATACAAGGTGTAGACAAGATAAAGATCTAGATGAAGATTAAAACGTTTTTTAAAATATATTCGCACTCGGGTATAACCGGGCGTTGTCCGGGCCATTCGTCTAGTGTCTTAATAAAGGCTTTGTGTGTGTGTGTGATATATTTAAAATAATAATATATATACTTTTAAATAAATATATATTTATTAGTTAACTATATCGATTATTAAAATCAAAGAAATATAAACGGAGCATTTATTCATATTTTACAATAAAAATTGATTTTGCGCCAATTAATAAATTTTCATGTGATTTTTTCAGAACCAAAATCTGGTAAGTTGTTTTATAATCTTTCTTGCAACATATAAACTACTATTTTAACATTAAAATTCAAATATAATAATACAATAGTGATATATAATTGTGATTCCTATTGTAACAATATATATATATAACCTAAACCAAATTAAAATATTTCATGTACCTCTTTGAAATTACATATTTTTGAACTTTAAAATTTATATATTTAATTTTTATATTTGAGGAAGTTATTTTATTTTCTATATCTTCCATTTTATTTGAAAATATATTGGACATTAGTATATATGATCTAATTGTCAAATACAATATTTTATTATTGAAACCTTTTTAATTCAAAAATATCAATGATTGTTGAACATTAAAAGTAACTTGAAAATATGGGCTACCCAACCAATTCCGACTTTATAATTTAAAAGGTTTTTCAAAAAGGGTATAAAAATATTATATCTTATATGAATAAGATATAATAATAATAAGATATATGTTATTAATAATATTGAAAGAATTATAGATAATTTAACAAAAGAAATAGAATAAACCTATATGTATTATCCATTTATAACCTAGAAATGGTTAAATCAAATTTCTTTGTGCGCAGATTTATCAAAAGAAGTTATAGGTATGTCACAAAAACACACTAACACCTATAAATATATTTGGCCAATTATATAATCCCTCTGATAAAATTATAAACTAAAGAGAATTTTCTCTGCGCGCGCGCTAAAATAGTTTATTTTCCGTTTATAAAGACAATACAAGATTTCGTGCATAATCTTCGACAAGTTATGTCAAAGGGCTGTTACACCCTAGAGCTTGTATTGTATCGTGATAAAGGAAAAATAAACTTTTCCATTAGCGAAATGTCTTTTATTTATGTATATTTATATGTGTGTAATATATATTTAATTTTTGTATACCCTATTATTACTAATTAGTCATTATATAATTTCATTTTATTCATAAATATCCTATTTCCAAATCAAGGAAATTTGAATATTTACGCAAATTCATTCATTTATATGTACTATGAAAATGAATAAAATATATATCCATATATATATTATATGGTATAAATATATATATATTTGGCTCACGTGCACATGGGGAAATGGAGGAAAATTTACTGTATTATTTTGTTGTTGTATGGCGAATCCATACAGGGCAATGGGTCCTAATAAAAGCCTTTTTGTTGTTGTTTTTATATATATTTTGAATATGAGCAGTCCTTAAATAAATCTTTAATTAAAAAGGCATTTGATCCAATAAATGCTTATTTAATTAATATATATAATAGTAAATATAAAATAGTATTTTGCCTCCATAGTTTCAGTTTTTAAATGCTAGGGTCTCCGCAAATCTATTATGCATATGATCTTAATTTTTTAAATATCAAATTCATTTATATAACCCATTAATATGCTCTTTGATATTATTAATTTCATTATTAAAACTCACTCTGATAGAATTGTATTTCAAAATTGTATATGAATGAATAATCTCATTACAATTAATGTAAATATTTTCAATGCATTTATTTTGGTGTCATAATAGAACAACCCATAAAATATCTTCAATTAAAAAGGCATATTTTGGATCAAAATACTATTTTTTTACTAATAAAAAATCAAAAAATAATAAAAAATAATAAAAAATAAAAAATCAGTTGGCTGAACGCCAACCGTTATCAAGGTATAATAACATATTAATGGGTGTCAACAACAAAACCATTGTTACATAACGCTATGCGTTGAGTCAACTAAAATATTACTAAAATAAATGATATTTTAATCCAATATATGCCTTTTAAATGAATTATTTGGGTGTCATAATAGAATAATAATTTATAAATATAATATTAAATATAAAATATTGTTTTTATATTTAAAAATATATTTATATTTAAAATGATTGTTTTCTGTAATTAAGTTTTTTATAAACTATATTTTATTTAATTCATCAATTTATATCTAGTAATTATTATATTGTTATGTGTAGAATGCATTCAAGATTTCTTGGGTATGCGAAAATATTTCATAAATTATTATTATATATTCGTAATATATATTTAGAGGAAAAGATATATTTAAATATAATTATATTTTATATAAATACTAAAAACTCTTTCCAAATATTTACATCTTTATTTTTTATTCAGGTATAATTGTTTGCAACTAAATTTATATATAAGGTATAATATATATTTGTGTAAGATATTGATGTAATATCTTTATTAGTTATTCACACACGTGAACACTTTTACATATTTTAATCTTTTATTAGTATATATAAAAAACTCTATTCATGATAAAATTGTGAAAAACATTTTAAAATACAAAATATTTTTCACAATGAGTTTTTTTTTTGTAAATGTTTCTTGTAGGATATAGTCGATGTTTTATTAAGCCCGTTTAAGAGCGATTATCGTTTGAAAGCTAGCGTTTTGAAATAAAAAGAAACTCATTGTGAGAAAATATTTTGTAATATATATAAATGTTTGAATATAGTTTTTGCATATTTTTATTAACAAAAATTAATTTCATATCCCATTCAAATATGACAGCAAGTAGTTGTGGATGTTTTATAATAAAAAGTATAATTTGCACTAAATGTTTTCTATTCTTGATTATAGATGGCGTTATAATATTTATATTAATAAGCCAATGAGTACAAATATAAAATTAATATATAAATAACCAAAACTTAATAGAAATTCTTAACGAATATTTAACAAGTAGAAGTACCTTTAAGAGAGAGAATAAAATTTAAAAATTATTTATTTTCGATATATATTTATCCCTATATATAGTCACGACCGTCTTTCCTCATCGGCCTCTGTCACGGATGCGCGCGCACAGGGAGGTCACGTGCTCGCCGGAAGCCAATAAAAATTAAAAAAAAAAAAACTCCCTCGAGCCGGATTTGAACCAGCGACCTAAGGATCACCGTTGTAACATCTACAGTACTCCGCTCTGCCAACTGAGCTATCGAGAGATACAAACTGTATGAATAAGTTTACCTTATAAAGTCAACTAATCCTATTTCTACACCAAAATGTACTCATACATATATTATATTATATTATTATATATATATAGTCACGACCGTCTTTCCTCATCGGCCTCTGTCACGATTGCGCGCGCACAGGGAGGTCACGTGCTCGCCGGCTCCCTCAAGCCGGATTTGAACCAGCGACCTAAGGATCACCGTTTTAACATCTACAGTCGGGTAAAACACGTGCGTTGCCCGGGTCATTTGGCTAGTATATATATATATGTAACGTTTCTATGATGATCTGTACACGCCAATATGCAGATGATATTGTTTTGCGTAAAGAAAAGAGAACAATTAACCGTCTGACTAACTAACTTTATTTCAATCCTTTTATTTATAGTTACATATATTTACATAATTCCTGACAGCGTAAAAATTTACATCTATTAATAATTTATAAGCAGAATGTGACATATATATAAATATTTATATTTCACAGTATAAAAGTATTGAATCATAGTTTATGTGTAATAGATTTCTTAAAAGAATGGGGTAAGTTATAATTAATTATTTGAATCATAAATTGTCAACATATCTCAAATTTTATTAAATGGAACATATTATATTTTAGTCGTTATTATAACATAAAAAATGGAGTGAATGATATTTATAATATGAGAATAAAATTCTGATATAATTTGTTGTTATTTATCGGATAAAATTGAAACATATGAATAAGGTTTGCAAATTGATCAATCCATAAATAAATCTTTGAATTAAAAAGCATATATTGAATCAATAAATGATATTTTGTTCCACTATGTGCCTTCTAATTTTAAATTTATTGATTGTTAATTTTTAGAGAAAACAAATAAAAAGAAAGGTAAATATTTAAATGTATATTAGATTTAGACTTTATTTATTGTAGAGAATTATTATTATGGTATCAAATCCTCCAAAAAAAGACCTCTGGGGAAACCCCAGGACTATAATAGAAAAGCTTAGACAATGGGACCTAATGGAGATCGTTTAAACTACTCAAGAAATAAGCAACAACTTTATTTATTTCCATTAATTAATTTAAAAAGAAAACATTTTTAACATTATGAAGAAATTTTTAATATATTAATTTATAAATTCCCTTATATTTTACCTAACGATTTTTTAAAATAAATATTTCTAAATTATTTTTGAATTTAAGGTATTTTTGGGACGATACTATTTAGAAGATAAACCTATTATTCCTAAAATATATTTGAGATGTTTTATTGTGGTTATTTCACAATAAAATATATAATCGCATATTTGAACTTTCTTTCCAAAAAAAGGCAATATAATTTATATAGTAGATATAATTTAATCCATAACAACTAATCTATCAAAAGGTATTCATTTTCACATTTTAAAAAATGCTTTAAAAGATAAAAATGTAACATTTTATCATTATTTAAAGTATGTGTGATCTATAATTTAAAGTATATTTTTATTAAAGTATATTTTCTAAATATACGGCTAATATATTTATAACTTATTATACAATATAATGCGGCTAATGATTGTAGAACGACATTTGAAAATTATCCCGCATGTGTTTCTTTAGAAGAAAAATCGAAATTCATTTTAAGGAGAAATAACGACTATTTCCAACCTTAGGGATGACGTATGAAAGGATGAATTTTGAAGAGTAATGATAAACGGTAAAATAAAAGTGTCCAGGGATGGGAATTTATAAATATAATCTATAACTATAACTATAAATATATAACTAAAATTGTATAACTATAAATATTTCATATTATAACAAATAAAGGTCTTCTAAAATATGCGTATGTTATCAATATTAAATATATTGGCTTAATATTACTTCTTCTACCAAATTTAGCAAATACCGTGACAAAATTTATTTTATCAATTGTAAATTTTTCAAATTGTTTCAGAGGAGAATCCTGAAATAATTCTTGGTAAGTTCACAAATATGTTATTTAAAATATATACAAATATATTTTTAAAAATAGTTTAATACAAATTATTTTTATTTATCATAATTTACAATTGCGCAATATTCAGATCAGAATTTATTTTAAATATATATATTTTTATTTTTTAAAATGAATCTATAGAATGTGTCCGTGCCAATATGTCTGTAAATACCAAAATTAATAAAATAGGATGTAAAATTCTGATTATTTACCCTAATTTATATTTATATATAATATTCATTATTCATATAGATAATAAATGTAATATATAACGCATTCGTGTTTGGCCTTTCTTGATTTATCAGGAAATTGGCTGGAGAAATATCAAGAAAAGACTAAATCAATGTTTAATTGATTTCTGTTCTATTGAATGGTGCTCTCTACCATCTAAAAAGCTTATGTGATCGTGGTCAGGTTATGTCTTCTTTGATATTATATCTGTATTCACCTCTTTTTGGAGATACAACACATGTTATTGAATATAGGATACTTTAAAATTGTATCATGGTTTATGATTATGTTCATTTTCAGATTTCTACGTAAAATGGGGTAAATATTTCAATACAATATATTATAATTTTTTATACAAAGGTCATGATTATCATAATGATAGAGAAAGAGGCTGCTTTGCCGACATTCATAGCTCTTAAAATTAAAGATACTTCGGCCAGTAAATCTTTTTATCATCTTTTATAAAAATATTTACTGGCCGAAGTATCTTTAATTTCAAGAGTCATGATTATGTTAATAAAAATATTTATTTTATATAAATAATATATATTATAAATTAAATTTCAAATAATATTCTTTAAATAAAGTAAATCAAAATTAATTAATTATTTTAATAAATTATAGAGTCTTTATTAAATGTGTGTGTGTGTAAAGTGTGTGTTCGCAAAGAAACTTAAAAATGAGTAAAAATTAATATGTTATCTCAAAGTTTTACTCTATAATAACAATTCTTCATAATTTACTAACAACTTTTAAATATTATTATGTTGTTGCTTATTTGTTTAATGGGTATGCTTATTCAATGCTCTTTTTCTTAATCGTTTATTTTCTTTTTGATAATTCTGTTGCCTACTCTACTACAATTATTGTAAGTAGTTTCACGCGCAATTATCCAGATCGGATATAGCGTGTCGCAACTGGTAATAAATAAAATGTTTTAAAAATTCAACACCTATATATCATTGAATAGAATTATATAGGTCAACGTTAAGTGAATATTGTTTTCAAAATTTCAATTTATTTTAATAAATATATTTATTACATATTTTTTCTATATTATATTTAAATATTACCATAAAAGAATGAAGGTAGATATCTTTTATAGAATAATATTTCAAATAATATTTAATATTTGTTGATAATATTTTCAGGAAAACCACGTTCCGAAGGTATATATCCAAAAATTTATAAACCTATTTATTTTCTTTAATTTATATAAGAATAATAAACAAATTTTATATTTGATAATTTGTATTTGTTATATATATAGCTTTAATAAAACTATATAGAATGAAAAAATATCATAAAGATTAATAATTTTAATAAATCACACACAATAATAAATTTCATTAAAAATATGAAAATGTAATTTGTTCGTTTATATTTTAATCATTGTACCAAAATATTGAATGTGAATTTCAGTTGTAACCTATATATATGTGTGTGAATATTTTTGTAATATATTTAAAGACATGAATTTACTACTATTTTTAATAATATTTATATTGGAATGTAAACCTAATCGATTTAATACATATATTATTATAATTACAATTATATTATCACAATGAGTATATTTTTTATTTAAAAACGCTAGCTTTCAAATTTTTTGTAAATATTTCTGGTTGATCAAGTCGATATATTTTTGTAAGCCCGTTGAAGAGCGAATAACGCTTGAAAGCTAGCGTTTTTAAATAAAAAAAGATACTCATTGTGATAATATAATTGTAATTATAATACTTTTTCACAATTTCATAATGAATAGAAACATATATTATTATTTATATAATAGTTATATTCACAATGACCGCGAGCGTGTTTACTTAATTAACCTTAAAATTATTATATATTGGCATATTCGACTCTCGATAAATAGAAACTCAAGAGACCAGAGAAAAATTTCAATTTATCAAGAATTCAAAATGACATAAGTTTAAATGTTGGATCGTTTTTGAAGACAACTCTAAGATTTATAAAATTAATTTATTAAACTCAACATTTTTAGATATAGAGAGAGAGTGGAACGAGTTAATTACCTCGTATTTAAGGCAACAAAGGAATCATCTTATTTACAACATCATTCTAACCAGATCCAACTTATGCAAAAAAAGACATAAGAAAATAAACAAATCAATGGTAGAGGGTAAGTTGTTATTTTTTACTAGCTTTCACACTCAAAGAATAATCATTTTCCTAAAAAACCAAGGGGGAGGGAAAAAATTCAAGTAAACAAGAATTTGGATTCAAAATATAATTGTGATTTATTATTTTAAACATTTGTACAATTATTCACAAATGTACATTTGTGGCCAGATACTATTCATTCAACTTTAAATTACCAAGGTGACCATAGTTAATATTGATTTTATTCATCTCTTCGAGTATTTTTAATGAAACTGGAAAAAAATTCAAATTTATCGAGAGATTCAAATTAACGAGTTTCAAATTATCGAGAGTCGACTGTACATTTTGAACATTTTTTTTTTTGGTTGAATAAGAAAACTTAAAATTTTATTTTCTTATTCTCTAAATCTTTGGAATTCGGCAGCATCTTCCGAAGGCGGTTCAGAAGAAAGTAAGTTTAACTTTGATGAATTAATAACTTATTTAATTTTGAAAATATGTTATTACGCGCCATCTTTTATAAGAAATTTAACCTATTTTTAAGGAGTATTGTTATTTTTCTACTGCCCATACTGCAATGGTACATTAGGAGTAAGCTTTAGCTCATAAATGGTAAAAACCAATCAGCAATTTCGTTATTTTAATCTAAAATTACTAGATTAACAAATGAAGACATTAAGACGCGTATAAATCAAATTTCTACTGTCCTTACTGCGATGAAACATATATTGGGAGAGCTTGGCTCATCAGTGGTGAACTCTTCAAGCGGTTTCACTAATACAATCCACCAGACTGCTTCTTTAGAGCTCTAAAACTGTATTGGATTATTCTGCCTATATATGCTACACTGAAGGGCGGAATTTTAGAAAAATGGTATTTAAACAAACTATGGACATTAGCTTTTAGGACAGTATATATACATTTATTTATTCGTATTAATTTCTAGATTGTTTTAAAAAATTGTATATAGGTTGCGAAAATTTATTTAGGCGCAAGTATCCCGAGCTGGGATATAGCGTCCGATATGTTAAATAAAATAAATCATAGGCGCCAAAAATAGTTTAAATTAGTTAATTAATTTGATGTGTGTAATAAACCTCGTATTCGAATGAAAGTATATTTTAATTTTCTTCAAGGATATTTTTATATGGAAGTATATGGTGGATCAAAGTTTTTTATTATTAAAGAATTTTATCAGTATGTCCCAAACTTATCAAGGAGAAATAAATAATAAGTTATATATATTTTATTATTTGATAAACATTGGCGTGTTACATATAAATATGTTGTTTGATAAATCTATTATGAATTCATAAATTGACCAACTTTTACAAAATTATTTATTTATAAATGCTCTATTTACAAACCTCAAAGAAAAATATTGCATATTTACACTTACTATGCAGAGGTAATTGGTATTTACATAAAAATCGTAATATTTATTTATCAATCATAAATTTATGTTTGCTTAGAAATCAAAACAGAAATTGAAGGTAAGTTTAATATTTGGGGGCATCTGAATAAATTTTGAATACAGAACTGTGATATTATAACATTAGGCGGCGCTGAGTTTATTTATACGAAAATGAAATGCCTTGATAAAGGTTGGCGTTCAGCAAACCGAAAAATTGGCAGATAAATATTTTATTCAATCTGATATATGCCTTTTCATTATCTAACTATATCATATAAATAGCCTTTTTGGTAACAATAAGTTATAGTTTATATTCTTCGCTTATTACAACTGCAAAGGGGAAAAGTTAAAAATATCAAATAATATTATTCAAATTTAAATTTTTATTATATAATACATGCTCATGAATATTAAAATAAAACCAAAATTCTATAGGCCAAATTAGATTGAAAACCCCGTATTGTTAGAAAATATTTATTATTTTAAAAATATTGTGCGATTGTTGAAATTTCTACTTGGTAATATATAATATCGATAAATGAATATGCTCTAAATGAAACACACGAGAAGTAATTTTGCTCAATATCAAGTTGAAGCAAATTATTTGTTAATTATCTAATTATATATATAATAAAATATTAATTACCCACAACATGATATAATATTTATATACTTTTCCTAAAGATTTTTACCAATATTGATAAGAATAAAGAGTATAGAATCAACAATGGAATAAATGTATTAAACCCGTTTGATCTCATTTCAACAAAAGACAAATATATAAAATTCAACTCATTTTGCAGATTAATTTTGAAATTTATGAAAAAAAACTACTAAATTCCTTTGGAACGATTTTATTTAGAAATTAACTCTGTTTAGCATAGTTTTAATTATAATATTCTCTAATATCTTGCATATTTTCATTCTTAAATATTCCTTTAAACTTTCTTCAATCTGTAAATTGTTTTCCTCGAATTCACACAATATTTTACAATTTGATTTCATTTAACTAAATTGGCATACCAACCTTTTGTATATATTACATTTGTGTTTTTTTCAATTTTATATCAATTTAAAGCGCTCTGTCCCGCTAGGGACACATACGCTGTGATACATGTATGTCTTTACATTATTTCAATTGTGTTTGTATTTCTCTCTTTTCATCGAACTAACTTGCAAACTAATTCTTGTACATATTTCAAATATTTTTTTTCTTTTCTTTCAATGTTTAGTTTACCTTTTAAGTGCGAATGTCCTTAGGGGGATATAGCGCTCTAAGTCGAAATAAAATTTAAAAAATAAAAATATATTTTTGCAAAATACGAGATAAATACAGACATAGCTACCTTTCTATATGTTATTTTTATGATAATTATTTATGAACTTAATCAAAAATGAAAGAAATTTGACAAAATAAAATATATAAATCGTATATTGGATTATAAAATTTCTTTGTGGTAATATATTTAACCAAGAGGTTTTGTTTGTGTGTTTTAAAGTAATAATTGAAGATTGGGGTAAGTTTTTCTAAAATTATAATTTCTTATAGAAAAAATGTTTCATAAAATATTCTGAATATATTCAAATTTTTATGAGAATATTTATACATACCTTTTCTTATGATATACTTACTATTCAAACTTCAATAGATAAAAAAATGTATAACTTGTTTTTCAGGATATTATACGTTGTGTAAACCTAAACGATAAACTAAATATGATAAAGCACAATTTGGATTATAGATTTTAATAGAAGAAAATAAGACCTAATCCAAATATTTCAATAGTGTGTGAAGTTTCGGCAACAACATAGTCACGATCATCAGACAAAAGAGTAAATGAGAAAAACAAAAACTTGTTTTTGTCTGATAATGGTGACAATGTTGTTGTCGAAACGTCACACACACTAATAAATTATTCGGATTAGGTATTATTTTCTTTCATGATAAACTGCTATGATAATGTCTGCTTTCCAGAATAAGGTTAAAATATAGGACCCCCATTAGTTCTGTCACTGTGGGCATAGACTCATGTGCATATTTTCAAGCCTTATTTATAATTATTTCATTTTAGATATGGATATATGCAGATTTTATAGTTATGTGTATATATTTGTATTGGTGGCCGCGGAAAATGGAATTAGAAAGATAGCTCTCTGGCAGGCACGCGTGGAGCTAGCGCGTGCCTTTTGTTCTAAACTTTTCAAAATAAACAAAGTGTGTTTTTGCTTTTCCTGGCTGAAATTTTTGATAAGTTGATAGATAGGGAGTAGATCCTAAATTAAAACCAACTACTAGTACAAAATATCTGGAAGTTTTAAAATTATTCATTTAAAGTCTATATTTCATATATATATTTTAGGTTTTATTTACAACAATTATTGCCTTTCAATCATTATTTTAATTGTTACATTTTTTCTGTGTCATTCACATGATAACAGAAAGTTTATGATAAATTAGATTGTATTCCAAGGAATATTTTCAATACTGTACTTTTGATCTCTCTATATTTCTACTAAAAACCTATATTCAATAGTTATTTCTATAGTATATGCCTATTTTAGATATTAATATAGGATTTATTTTAGAATGGGAAAATTTAAATACAAATCGAAATTATATTGTTTTTATATCTTCAAATAAATTTGAAATATATTAAATTTTATGCGTTATTCCAAATATTGATGATTTATTATAAAAGTAAATATTTATATTTTGTGTATATAATTTGTTAAGATAAATCTATAATATATTCATTTATTTTATTATAAAAATAACAAATATAAATATCTATTGAGAGGTTTTAAATATAGATTTTGATATTTATGTTATTTTGAAAATGTAATTTTATTTGATAACTTATATATTTTGTGAAAAAGGAATCAATGTTCACGGCAACGAGTTTATTTTTTTTTTTGTGCTGTATAATCGGCAAGCTTTCGGACTTTGACGTCTTTCAACAAGAAACTTTCCAAGAAACTAGAGAATAATATATATATATGTGGCAATATAGTGGTAAATGTGTTGAGGAGAGAAATAATCACACGACGAGTTGTTAGAGGCAATAATCCAGGCAGCCAGCCGAGAGAGAACGTGGTGGCGAGCGAGACGTTATCTGCTGAACGACTGTTTTCCCCTCTGTGTACACAAGCGGGCAAACAAAAGATTAGTCGCCAGGTGTTGACGCCCCCCTCAGGAATGTGGTCAACAAAGGGTCGCAAGTTAGTTATCTTCGAATCGACTACGTCTCTCTCTCTCTGGTCGGCTGCAGATTTACTTTATTATTCCTGTAAGAGCATATATTATGACATATATATACTTAAATATTTATATATAATTAATTATACGTGTAAATATATAGTATTCTCTAGTTTCTTGGATAGTTGCCTGTTGAAGAAGATCATAGTCCGAAAGCCCTGCCGATAATACAGCACAAAAATAAAATAATTTCGTCGCCGTAAACTTTGATTTATTCTTCAAGATGTTGTTTGGCGATTCTTTTTTTTGTAACTTATATATTTATTTAATATACAAAAAAAAAACTGAGAACTCTATCTGAAATATATTTTATGATTTTTAGATAAAGTAAAAGAAGATACAGGTAAATAACCATTGATATTTTTAACAAAATTATATAAATGTGAAATATATATCTGTAAATTTGATATTTGACAATTAGATAATATAAAACATATTTATTGATTCTTTGTCAATAGGTATAAAATTAAATACAGTATTTTAAAAAACTTTTATTCAGAAAAGAAGGCTCCCCTACTTTGAGAAGTTCATCCTCCAAAAAGGAGGGACTTCTTTAACACTCTTTAGTTCTACTCTGAGGAAATACAAGGGTGGATAAAAAAAAACAATAAATGTTTTTTGAAAAAGTACAAACTGAAGTACAATTTTATTTTTTAAATCCTTTACATAACTCCTTCCTTTTTCTATACACTTCTTCCAAAGGTCAGGTAGCTTGTGATTTCTCTTTAAGAAACAATATTTTTGTTTTGGGCAAGCCATCCATGTACCGCATTTTAATCCTCATTCATCAGTCTTGAAAGTCACCCCCCTTAAATATATTTTTAAGTGTCCAAATAAATAATAGTCATTCGGGGCCAAATCAGGAGAGTACGGGAATGGATAAAACTTAAAAATTCAATTTATTGATGTTTTCAATGGTAAGATTATCCACGTGGGGCCAAGCATTATCATGCTGTAGGCAGTCACCATTTTTCAGCAGACCACGCTTTTTGGAACGAATTCTTGACTTTAATTTCTTTTCAAGGATCTCATAATAAACTATGCTATTAACTGTTTGGCCTTTAGGAAGATAATTTTCTAAGATGCATCCCTTACTGTCCCCAAAAAAAATCAAGAGTACTTTTCCAGCAGAAGCTGTTATCCCTGGTTTCTTTGGTATTAGTGAACCTTTGTGATGTCATTCTATCAAAAGAACGTTCACCCTGAATTTCATAACGTTTCAAAAGCTCTTTACAAGCATTACGACGTTTTTCCTTCATATCTTTGGTGAACAGCCGAGGCATCTATCTTGTACAAATTTTTCTGTACTTTGGATGTTTTGAGGTGATATTTTGTACACTACCATAAATGAAGTTAAGTTCGACAGAAATAACTCTAATGCTAATGTAACGATCGTTCTGTATCATCTCGTCAGTGGCCCAGGTGGTTACATCATCACTAACCTTGACCGGGGCGCCAGGTCGTGGTGCGTCATCCAAACCTTCTATGCCGCTTTTTAATTTTCTGAACCATTCAAAAATTCGATTTAAGATAAATATTTATCACCGTAAACAACTTTCATTCTGGAGTAAATTGCAAATGGTTTAACTCCTTCATGATAAATAAAACGTATTACTGCTCGCATTTCATACTTGGTGTAACTGTTTGTTTTGGTCGCCATTTGTATTGAAAAAAAATGTTGTCAGATGGTTTATTTTCCTGGGATTTTCAAAATATATAACAACAGAGTTCAATTTAAATGTGTATACATATATACAATTGTTTCCTTTTTTTCTATTAAACTTTCATCGTTTTTATTGACCTCCCCTTGTACTTGTGAAAGCATGTCTTAACAGAGGCCAGGATGTTCAAGGTGTCATTATCCAGGCCATGTATAAGAATATTAAATTTAAATATGAAAGAATTTCTCTTAATATACGGCTAGCTTTATTATGGAACACACATGTATGGTTATATATATAAAAAGAAAATAATTAAGAGCAAGATAGAAACAAAATTCAAATAAAGAAGTTTATATATATATAATTTGAGTTTTATATATATTTTTCATAATATATCAATAAATATTTGAAATGTTTATCGGCAAGATTAAAGAACGGAACCAAGCTTATAAATCGGCTCTTACACGTCATACGCATGTTGAAAAAAAAATTCTTTAAAATACACCAACAAATTTTAATTGCCCTTAATATCAATATTACATCTGTTTAGATTTATATTTTTTTAAAAAGCGCACCTCTCTATTTAGAATTAATTCGATCCATGTAGTTATCCTAAATATGTCTCAATTTGGAAAAAGCAGACAAAATAAAACCTATATACACTAATACCTCGCTTTGCGTCCTTTCGTTTTGCGTTTTTTTCGAAGTTGCGTCGCTGCTTAATTTTAACTGATTTTAACTGTGCGTTGTTAGATTTTCGAAGTTGCGTTGTTTTGGATTCGAGTCTTTAATTTTTTTTTTTGAATTTTTTTTCCTAAACTATGGCAACACCTTTATTTTTGATTGCGCCTTCACTATTTTCACTTTGCGTCTTTTCAATTTGCGTCTTTTTTTTTTGGAACGTAACCCCGACGCAAAGCGAGGTATGGGTGTATATTCTGTATTTAGTTGATAAATAAGATTTATAATTTAATGTATTTTAATAATTATATCCTATATATTATGATGCATTTAGCGCTCCATCTGTTATAAAAATTCGAAACTATTATAGACGCGTATGATTCTTATGAAAATAAAGCTATTTCTACTGCCCTTACTGATTAAACTGGCAAAACCGCAGGGAGGGTTCACCACTGATGAGCCAGGTCCTCCCATTAATTTTTCCATTGCAGTAAGGGCAGTAGAAATCGATTTATTTTTAAAAGAATCATACGCGTCTAAATTAGTTTCGAATATTCATATCCTATATATATGTTATGAATATTCTGTTGTTGTTGTTAAATAAAGGGTTGATAAGACAAAGGATCGATAAGATAAAGGGTTGAGGTGCAGTCGTGATAAGAAAAATATAATTCTTTACCGTCAAGTAGCTTTTATTTTCAATTACTTGAGGAAAGATTACACATTAGTTATTTCCACATTTAATAGAATTTATAAAGTTAATCCTATATTAGTGATTTAAAAGGATAGATATGTTAACTACGCATATTTACAACAAAACTGAAAGTCTTTCTAAAAACGATGATAACAAAAGTAAAATTATCGATAAATAAAATGATATATATATTTTTTAAAATATAGAAATATTCGAAATTTTAGATTATATAATATATATAATTAAAAACCTTTTCTACGGCACTTTTATGCTGAAATAAATAAAAATTGAAATTAGGAGAGCATCATTTATCAATGGTGTGCCCTCACTTTTCAAATTTTAATCATTGCAGTTAAATGGTGTAGAAATAGTTTTCAATTATATATATAACGGTTTCGTTCTAGAATACGATATACTCGTATATATAAAATATGAGGTTAGATTACAGTAAATTGATTTATTTATTATCAAATCAGACGCGATATCCCACAAGGGATGCTTGCGTCAAGAAACAACACTAAATTTAAATACTATATTACATAAACATTTGAATATTACAAGGTTTGAGTAGAGTTTAAAGGATGAAAGAAAGGAAAGGACATTAAAACAGTATCTTGATGATATTGAATACCATATTTCTGGAATATCTCATTATATATTTATATGACCATTGACTGAGATTACTATTCAATCTTACAACTCTGAAAATATATCTACACTCATAGAAAAAATCTTGAGGAAGTTTCCTAATTTATGTCATCCGTCGTCCTTTTATTTAAGGAGACATAGGCCATTTGTTCACACTTGGTTAATCTAGTGTGTCTTCAATAAATGTTACTGTGTATCAAATATCTTACATAATTATTGTCTGAAATCCGATATACATGCTGAGAGATACAACTTCATTAAGTTTTTATGAAGAGTGTATATTGGCCAAATATCTTCATGAAGAAATATTTCGAATAATATTAATGATTTTCAAATTAATTACGATATATATTTATTTAAAATATTCTATAACGATTCTGAATTATTCTTTGATGGTATTATAGATTTCTTAAAAATATATACCATATATTTTTTATGATATTGTAGCGTAGAAATCAAGCCTTGAAATATCCTAAGAGGTAAAAGTATTTATTGATGACGTCACGGCGACAAGTCGACAATTATTAACAAGTCAGCAAAAACCATTTACAGCTAGAGAATCTTGAGCAAGCAAGCAAAGAGATATTTTGATAATTATTTTACATAAAAGATTAATATATATTTATATAATCTGTTGAATAGTTTCATTGAATAATTTAATTAATAAATTATTTTTTCGTCACATAGCCTCCTCCTATAAAGAGCATCGACCCGATGCTCAGAAGGAGACTTACATCCTCAGTCTCAAGGCTCGAGAACGGGTGATAGGGCCTGAGATCTCTACGCGGGTCTGTGGTTGTTGTGTTCGTTCAGTGGGGATGTCTTCTTCCTGGAAGTTTGTCGAGTCATCTTCTGGGTCCTCTTCTAGGTGGTCCTCCTGGTTCTCTGGGTTTAAATATGGTTTCATCCTACAAATGTGAACTAAATCTTTTGTTTTACGACGACCTTGCTGGTTTCCGAATGTTTCAACTTCATAGGTCACATCAGATATTTTTCGGGTTACTTTGTATGGGCCGAAGTAACGTCTCATTAGTTTCTCCGAATATCCCACTTTACGCACAGGGATAAAGATCCATACAAGACCTCCAGGCTGATAAATTATATTTCTGTGATGGGCGTCATAGCGTTGTTTATTGCTATCTTGAGATCTCATGGAGTGGATACGTGCGAGTTTTCGTGCTTCTTCGGCTCTTGCCCCTAGAGTTTGGATGAAATCGTCGTCTTCTGGCAATAACTTGGGGAATAACACGTCCAGTGGAGTCTCGGCTTCACGCCCGTGTACAAGGAAAAATGGGGTGAACCCAGTTGACTCTTGTTTTGCTGTGTTGTATGCAAATATAACGAATGGAAGAATCCTGTCCCAATCTTTCTGGTTGACATCTACATACATGGACAGCATGTCTGCTATGGTCTTATTCAACCTCTCCGTGAGGCCGTTTGTCTGGGGGTGATAGGCGGTCGTCTTCCGATGGGTTATTCTGCACTGGTTGTTCAGATCACTTATCATTGAAGATGTGAAGTTCCTTCCTCTATCCGTGATTAATTCCCTCGGCGCGCCGTGCTTTAAGATGACATCTTCAATGAAGAATTTGGCAACTTCCATGGATTCACTTGTGGGTAGGGCTTTAGTTATCGCATATTTCGTTAGGTAGTCCGTACATACAATAATCCAACGGTTGCCACCTTCTGATGTTGGAAATCTCCCCAGGAGATCCATTCCTACCTTTTCAAAAGCAACTTCAGGAACAGGTATTGGCTGTAAGTGCCCTGAGGGGAGTTGGGGCTGATGTTTACGCCTCTGACAATCTGAACAGTGTGCCACATACTTTCTAACTGTTCTATACATTCCGGGCCAGTAATACTTTTTTCTTATTCGGTCATAGGTTTTAGTAAATCCGAGGTGACCAGCAGTGGGTGAATCATGGAAATTTTTCAGTAATTCCTGCCTTAAATGGCGTGGAACCACCAAAAGCCATGGTTTCCCCATTGGATCATAATTTTTTCTGTAGAGCGTGTTATCGATTTTTACAAAGGTATTATTAGGAGTACTTTGTAATTGGTCAGCAATTTTTCTAAGAGCTTGATCATTCATCTGCTCTTCGCTAAAGTTCTGCAAAGTCACTATGCTTGGAATATCTTCCTCCATATCTTCACTGTATTCTAATGGACTTCTTGATAAGCAGTCTGCGTCCTGATGTTTCCTTCCGCTCTTATACACGACAGTGACGTCAAACTCTTGCAGCCGAAGTGCCCATCTTGCTAACCTCCCACATGGGTCTTTGAGGTTGGTCAGCCAGCACAAAGAGTGGTGGTCTGTAACAATAGTGAACGGCTGTCCAAAGACATATGGTCGGAATTTATTGATAGCCCAAATGATGGCAAGGCATTCCCTTTCTGTGGTTGAATAATTTTTTTCTGCCTTATTTAAGGTTCTGGATGCATAAGCAATGGCTCTTTCCTTTCCCTTTTGTATCTGCACTAATACTGCTCCTATTCCGTAGTTGCTTGCGTCAGTGTGTATTTCGGTTGGGGATGAGTAATCAAAATGTCCAAGAGCGGGTTCGGAAATTAACGCTGACTTGAGAGCTTCAAATGCATTTTGCTCTTCCTGGTTCCAATAAAATGCTGAGTCTTTCTTCAAAAGGTCATTCAAGGGTTGGGCTACGTGGGCATAATTGGGTATGAAGCGGCGGTAGTAGGATGAGAGGCCAAGAAAACTTCTAACTTCCTTCAATGACCTTGGCGTAGCGAAGTCGCGGACTGCTCGAATCTTTTCTTGGTCGGGAAGAATTCCATTTTCACTCACCTCATGTCCAAGAACCGTGATAGTTTTTGCACCAAACTTGCATTTCTTGGAATTGAGACATAATCCGGCTTTCTTAAGGCAATTTAATACAAGTTGAAGGCGTCTTAGATGTTCTTCAAAGCCATCTGAAAAAACGATGATGTCATCGAGGTAACACAAGCAAATAGTCCACTTAAGACCCTTCAGAAGATTATCGATCATTCGTTCGAAGGTAGCTGGAGCATTACATAACCCAAATGGCATTACTTTGAACTCGTACAGTCCATCTGGAGTTATAAATGCTGTCTTCTCACGGTCCGATTCTTCTACGTCGATTTGCCAGTACCCTGATTGGAGGTCCATGGAAGAATAAAATCTAGCTCCCCGTAAGCAGTCTAAAGTGTCGTCGATCCTTGGGAGAGGGTAGACATCCTTTTTTGTTATTTTGTTAAGGCGGCGGTAATCGACGCAGAATCTCCAGCTTCCATCCTTTTTTCTTATCAATACTACAGGTGAGGCCCACGGACTTTCAGAGGGCTGAATGATGTCAAGTTTTTCCATCTTGTTTACCTCATCCTGAATAATTTGGCGTTCTCTTGGTGCAACTCGGTAAGGTCTTTGTTTGGTCGGTAGGTGGTCTCCAGTGTTAATTCGGTGTTTAACATTGACGTCCTTGAATTGTTTTCTTTTATTAAATTCGAAAATATCTGTATAGTTTTTTAACAAATTTCTTAATTTTTCTTTTTGAGATTCATCAAGCGAATTATCTATAAAAAATTCCGAGATTTTTGGGTCTTCAGAATGTTCCGCCTCTGTTTCAACTTGGTTACAATCAGCTAGAGTACATAATTGACTATCTTCGATGACAGCACTATCGGCTACATGCATCCCCTGTGGGATTAGTTTCGGATATGGACTCCAATTCACCACCCAAAGTTTACCTCGGTTATTGGTAAGTGAAATGACAGAGGAGGGAGCCGTTAGTTCTCTTTCCAGCAATAGCTCTTTTCGACATTCTGCCACCACAATTGCGTCATTAGGAATGTCACGACTTGCTACTTCTATTAACTGAATAGAGGCGGGTTCGATTCTATTTTCCAATTCCGAGTAGAGAGGTGAGCTGTTCTTAGGGGTATCCTCAAAAAGACATTTTTCTAAGCTGAATCAATTATCGCCCTAGATAACTTCAAAAGGTCCCAACCAAGAATAACTTCGTGACTACAGTCTTCCATAACGACAAATTCAAAGCTTTTCTGTAGTCCATTCAAGTCCAGTTTCAGTGTGCAGCGTCCTTTTGGTCTTACAATTTTACCGTTGGCTACTCGTAATGTGACGTCAGTTTCGGCAAACATTATTTTTCTTAGTTTGAGTCTGAACCTCTCAGAAATGACAGAATATGAGGCTCCTGAGTCGACGAGGGCACGCGTCATTTTTACTTCTATTTTAATGTCTATGTAATTTTCTTTTAAGTCTAATGTAGTCGATAAGGGAGGATTTATAAATTTTGCGGCCTTACCTCCAAAATAGGACGCATCTTCTAGTTTTCCTGACGGGAACGGCGAGGCGACTGGCTGGCTCTTCTATCAGGAGACGAATATTGTCCTTTTCGGCCAGTGTGAGGAGAGGGGCTTCGGTAGCGGCGTCTATTTTCTCTTGGCAGGTCGTCGTTGGGCTCTTGGCTGCTCCGAGAATTATAGAATGTTCTAGGCTCTAGCCTATCTCTCTGTTTGTAATTCCAAGTTTGTTCTCCTTCATATTCTCTCCTCCTGTCACGGCAGTAGCGCACGACGTGGCCAGGGCGTCCGCAGTGGAAACAGATTGGCTTACCTTCCGTGGTTCGCCATTCGTTGGTATCGCGTCTTCCGTTTAATTGTTTTGGCTGCTGCGGTCTAGGTTGGAAATTTCTGGGTTGGAACTCGTACCTAGGGCTTGGTAATGGCCTTGGCGCTCTATTTTGAGGGACACTTCTAGAAATTGGCGCAATTGTTTTTTCAATTTCTTGCTGCACCATATGTTCAATTGCAGAAATTTCTGGTTCTTCTCTAGGAGAGGCTAATGCTCGCTGTACCTCCTCGCGAACTATTTGCCTAATCATAGATGACAGATCTGCCCTGTCATCATGATCACTGAGAGACGCCACATTTGGTAGTCGCTCGTACCTGGTTGGGGTCACTCGCTTACGATGTAGCGCTTCAATGCGGCGACACTCGGTGACGAATTGTTGAGTGGTATGTGCCTCTCTTGGGAGAAGTGCCTGGTAGCGCTCCTCTGCTATCCCTTTCATCAAATGGGATATTTTATCTTCCTCAATTATATGAGGGTCTACCTCTTTGCAGAGGCGCAGGACGTCTTGAATATAAAATTCGGTGCTTTCACCTTTTAATTGTGCGCGAGTTTTTAAGGTTTTCTCTGCTCGTAACCTCAAGTTTTCGTTTTTTCCGAAAACTGATTTTAACTGGGACATGAATTCCGTCCATGTCAGGATGCTCTCCTCATTGTTCTCAAACCATTTGAGAGCAGTGCCGGTCAAATAAAAGTAAACGTTGGCGAGACAAAGTGTTTCATCCCATTGGTTATGCTTCGCCACACGTTCATACTTTTTCAACCAGTTATGGGGATCTTCAGAACCCTCACCAGAGAACATTGAGGGGTTTCTAGGTAGATGTTGTATAAAAAATGAACCTACCTGATTTGTTGCTTCTTTCTTGATGGTCATGGTTGTTTCTTCTTGCTCAACCGAATCAATTTTACGTTTTTTTCTGAATGGGTATCGATCCAGCTTCTTCACCAGTTGTAGCGTAGAAATCAAGCCTTGAAATATCCTAAGAGGTAAAAGTATTTATTGATGACGTCACGGCGACAAGTCGACAATTATTAACAAGTCAGCAAAAAACCATTTACAGCTAGAGAATCTTGAGCAAGCAAGCAAAGAGATATTTTGATAAATATTTTACATAAAAGATTAATATATATTTATATAATCTGTTGAATAGTTTCATTGAATAATTTAATTAATAAATTATTTCTTCGTCACAATATATTGAAATGAGATTCAATTAGATTCAAATTAATTTTCATTAATATAAATTAGAAAATTCCAAGTATATAATAAACCAATTTTGGAATATATTTTAAAACTTTTCGATGTTATTGCTTACAGACAAGGGTAGAGATATTATTGGTAAGTATATCAAATGAAAATATTTTATATCAATATATTTTATAATATTTTAAATATGCATATAATTATAATGGTAGTAAAAATTCAAAGTCTACACCTTTATAGAAAAAATAATTATTTTTCAATAAATATTTTGTAATTTATTTTAATGAAACATGCTTTAAAACTAAAGCTTTTAACGCCATGGTACGAACCTATTAATAAGGAAATTTCAAAAACAATAAAAATGCTTATTATAAATAATATTTAATATAAATTACCCACACTCTTTCATTATAACCTTCTAGTATTCAGACACTTGATAGACTATAATTAATTTTCGAATTTGTCTAAAACAGAATTCATGTTTTTATAAATTCCATCTCGCTCAAATATTAGTTTTTTTTTCTCTAGCGCTTAATAAATTTATTCAGAATATTACAATAGAAAAAAATACTCAAAATATTTTTATAATTAACAAGATATAAAGGTATGAGGCCACATTTCCGTTTTTCTTTTTTTTTTTTTTTGTTAATACAAATAGTGTAAAATTTACATAAGCATATTATATATGAATAATTTAAAGAGTGTAATGAATCAAAATTCTAAAACAACAATGGTGTATATACTCATAGCTGAATATTTGATTGTTTTTTTTTATCAGAAATTCTTCTAAAATTAAGTAAGTTATTTTCATTTTAAATTATATTCAAATTTATAATAAGGAGATATGAAAATAATGAATACACAATTAGAAATAAAATACTTCAGAATATACAATAATATCCACAAATAATAAATATACAATAGGTATGCAACTATTAATGAAAAGAATCAGAATGAAAAGGCGACGCCTCGTAAAATCATATTTTCTAATATATAAATTAATTATGTATTTTTTATAGATGTATATTTTCTCATATAAACACAATTTAAAAAATTGATTGAATAAAGTTTTCCCTTCATATATATATTTTTTTCAGATAATTTTACATTTACTAACATACAAGGCCTAATTTTATAAATATAAAATTATATTCCTGATTCTTATTAATAAATTCGAAAAAGCCTTTCTTCATTTCGGGGATATCCTGGCAATTAATAATATCTTCTCTTGAACAATTATATAATATAAAGACAAAATATAATGTCTCTCTCTATAGAAATTTATAATAACTATTATATAATTAACATCATGAGTTTTTATATCATACAGTAGTTGTATTATATTTCATTTTGGAAAACTTTCTTTAGTTAAAAATTTGAAAAATAAACAATTCATATCGAATTATTTGAATTTTGATTGATAATTAAATAATATAATTATATTTATTTGTATGTGTGTTTGTTTTCAAGTCAAAGAAAAACAGAAAAAAGGTAAATATTTTTTATCTAATAAATTTATTTACATATGCTTTGTTTTATTCATGAAGTACTATTTTAAAATGGTAACTACGTAAATAAAACTTCTAACACTTTTCACAAATCAATAAAACCATAATATTAAATAATTAGATGTAATTTATGAAGGTAAAATACTTTATTTATAATTATTTTATTAAATAGGATGTGAAAATTTCTAGAATATACACTTGTACAGTATATATGAAATAATATTTTAATTATATTATATGAAAGGGGAAGAATACATATAAAAAGACTTCTAATAATGGCTTAACAATTATGGTGGTTTTAAATATTTTAATACACATTTATATTCAATTTAAAATTAATATATATTGTTAATAAACAAATATTCTATTTACCAATATTTCAGTTGGCCGAACGTCCAAGGTATACCAACGTATTTATGCCTAAATACATTGTTTTACTTCGAAAAAATATTTGCGTTCAGCCGACTGAAATTTCATTAAAATAAATAATTTTTGATCCAATATATGCTTTTTTAATTAATGATATATTTATGGATTTCTCTATTTTAATATGTTTATATATTAATCTATATAATTCGCATAAATATATATCAAGGATTGATAAAACATTGCTCCAGCTTAGGGTAAATAATATATTATTATTATAAGCCATAACTGTACAAACTTTGAAACTGCTCTGATCTTCCTCTCAAAAGTATATATATATAAAGAACAATTTGATTCGAAAGCTAAAAATAGATTATGCTTTATTAAAATCAATTATATACATAAGCATTAACGATTGTTTATCGATCCTTGTCGTGATTTTTATTTATAAAATTTTAAAAGCTTGAAGTACATATTTTGAATTTGATAGGATAAACATCAATTTATTTCAATGAGCTTGTACATCTATATATATAAAAATGAATGTTTGTATGTTTGTCTGTGGCTTTGTTTGTATGACTCCTATACAAATTCGCAGTAGATCACTAATTCAAACCAAAATTTCCATACATAGGTAAAAAATAACGAGGATGACGATAGGTTATTTTAAAATATATATAAATCATTTATTAAAACTATATATTCAAATTATTCAACTTAGCTCACGAGCAGCGCCCTCTAAAACACTCAGGCGGGCGATGGCGGCGCGCGACGATTGGCTGCCGGCGCAGCACGTGACTTCCCTTCCCCCTGCTCCCCCCCGCCGAGTAAATGAGATCTCCCGGCTGACGGCCGGAGCAGCGCCCTCTAGAACGCGTGACGATTTTGACGGCGCGGGGCGCTCCCAGTTGGACAGTTGCGCGGGGGCAGAGTGACCTCGCGGGTGCCCTCCGGGAACTACGTCCATCTTCCATATGTAATATACATTTAATCGTGTAAACTCGGGCGTTGCCCGGGTCATTCGTCTACAAATTCTCAGTAGTTCACTAATTCAAACCAAAATTTCCATACATAGGTAAAAGAATACTGGTAAGACGATAGGCTATTTTAAAGATTTTGCTTTTTAAAAATTTTGCTGTATCATGTTTGATTATCAGATACAAAATTATATCGGGAAAAATTCCAAAAAACAGAGACCACGGGTGAAACAGGGTACATTTAATAGGGTAAAACCCGGGCGTTGCCCGGGTCATTCGGCTAGTATCTTATAAAAAGGGAAAACAACGATGTAAAGGAGATAGTAGTTATTAACCTGTACGTTCAAAAAATGGCAAAAGGATAAATAATATTATATAAAGAGATTAAATGATATAAATAATTTTATTTTTTGTTCTAGGAAAAGGCTCAGGTAAGATATTTTAATTAGTAAATAATTAATAAAAAAAAGTTTTAAACATATAAATCAATTGATAATATAGGATTTTACAATTTGTAAGATATGATTGTTTTTCTTCTGATCACAAGGGTTCATATTTGTGAAATTACAACTTTATGCATGAATTTTATAATTTATATATCCTGTTTAAGACTCAAGCCTTCTGTTGTTTATTTACTATTAAATATACCTATTTAATAAATATTATATTTTATAAAATATTTCGCAATTCAGACAACTCTAAAATATATTTGATATATAGTGCATTTTATTGAAGAAAACGAGATAAACAAGCGTTAACAACATTTCACTTCCAAAATTTTTCCATTAGTATATATTGTTTAAACCTGAAAGGGAATGATATAACCATTTGAAAATGAAGCTAAAATATTTTCATTAATTCTTTATAAAAAATATTCTTATTGTTGAAAATGATATAACCAATATTCATCAAGGAAACATTTAAAAGTGTATCTATGCACCTTCCATTGATTATTTGACAATATTATAAACATAATACATATAAAATTTAGCATTATTTACGTGTAAAATAATATATTTTATGTTTTATATTTGAAGAAAGTGCCCCAAATGAATCTGAAGGTAAAAATATAATAGTCATATTATTTCGAATATATATTTTATATACTAATAGACACATTAAGTTAAAATATATTTTTTTGAAATACATAGAGGTTATTGATATTTTATTTAATGCAGTAATGTTAAACATATCGCATTCAAAATGTTAATATATAGGTTTACATTTATACAAATATTTTTATAAAATAAATGGATTTAGAAGCACGAATGTTTCTTTTATACACAATACAAACTTCTACTGTCCTTACTGCAATGAAATATTTTACTTTTTAAATTTATAACATTTTATATAGAATTCTATATAATAAAGCTTTTGTGCATAGAATACTTATCGTATTAACGTTTAAATAACAAAGATTATTGTATAAATTTATATTTAAGGACATCGATCAAATGTATCTTATAAACAAGTTCTTAAATATGATTTTTATTTCAATTATATTTTTAAGACAATTTGGAAGAACATAATAAGATTTATTTATATTAAAATTATATATATTTAAAAGATTTTGATTTTTAGTATATATATACAATAGTATGAATATAATATTTATATACGATATATTGAATATTATAATTAATTAGTAAATATATTACCTTATAACGCATATATTAGCTAAATTCTTTATGTTTAAAAAAATATATATATTTTTTGAAAACATATATACAATTTCTATTGATTTATAATTGATATAAAATAAGGTTTTTTATTTTTGTGTTTTAGAAATCTCAGATGCCGAATTGGAAGGTTAATATGAATTACCATCAACAATATTATATACACAATATTTTATATATATAATAATTTTTAATTAATCAACACACATTTATTTAAAAACTGTGATATACTTTGAGAGAAATAAAGTGGCATCTCCTTATCGTGAAATTGAAAGTTGCTGATGGCTTTTGTTGAATGTTATTGTCTAATATTATTTTCATTCTTTGATTGTAATAAGCTGTGACTTAAAGTCTGTGGTGTCAGGAATATATATATACTAGCCGAATGACCCGGGCAACTCCCGTGTTTTAATTTAGACACGTGGACCTGTTGGATCATTAACGCCCGTGTTTTACGCGATTGAATGTTTTTATTCAAATACTATTTGTTGCAATTATAAATCGGCACCTTAAACGGCCCCTGTACTGTTGGCTTCCGTAGGCGTCTCTTACTGGGAAAAAGAAAGAGAGGATTCCATTTAGTTATTAACTAATAAATGCATTTATTTAAGGAGCGACCCGCTCCAACACAATAGTTACAAAAACCAAAAAGCGAGTGGGGGGGGGGGGGGGGCAAAGTCAAAAACAAAGTGTCTCGCGCAGTGGCGGCGCCATCGTAGCGAACCAATAGGAGAGCGCCATTCCAAAAAAAAAAAAAGCAAACGGTGACAGAGATGAAGAACACATGACGCTCGTAACTGTATATAGAATAGGTGAGAGGGAATAGAGATGTGAGGTTAGAGAGATGTTATTTTATTAGTAATGTTTACTTAGATATATTTAGTAATTTAGGTTTCTTATTTTTGTACCTTCAATAAAGAAGATTTATATTTTAGAAGAGAAGTAATTATTGGGATGCACCACCAACAGCTTTCGCCATCTATCGGAATAAATATAACTTTTCCCTGGAGGCCTGATATATTTTTACTCAATATTAATACGAGTAAACTATTCATTGGAGTCTAATTATTCCAGAATTGCCAAATAACCATTATTGATTAATCAAGAAAAGCTTGCCACGTACAGAAATACGTACCTAACCAGAATTAGTATTTGACCAATTCTTGAATTATTAAAAATCAATGAATAGTTGATATTTATTCCGATAGATGGCGCAAGCCATCAGTAACTTTCAGAAAACAAAGAAGTCGATGGACGAGTGGGTAACACCTTCGATTCCCGACAGTCATGAACCGGGATTGAATCCAGTGTTAATATTTTGTTTAATATGGGAATAAACTTTACATTCATTGTTTCAATTATTATAAACTAGGTTGTTCTTGTTGAGCGGTACCTAATATAGTGATTTCGGAATCGAGTAACCTTCAGTTGCACGATAAGAAGACGCCTCTTACTTATTTTTTCCTAATTCATGCACCTTATTCCAGCACAATATCACATTTTTACTATTATTTCATATAGTGATATACTTTGTTATATTACAATTTTTTTAAATGATTTCTTTCGTGTAGAAATAACCAGAATACTTTTAGGTAAGTATATACAAACCATTATTTTGAATCTGTAAAATATAATATTATGAATATGGGCAATAGATGGCAATTGTATAGATATTTTATAATTGTGAGGTTTAAACAATTATATTATTTTTATCATATATATATACGATATGTATCTGTCCTTATGAAATATATCAAATTAATATATTTTTTTATAATTATTTTCTTTCAAAATATTTATATGAACAATTTCAAATGCCGAGAAAGATGTTAATAGGAATATATTGTTTAAAATTAATTTATTTGAACAATCTTATAGAATAACTACTCCTTTCACGCCTATTTCATTCCTTTTTCTAGAATAATTGTGTATATATATCTTTATTTGACAAATATATCTTCAAAATATACTTACAGATATATATATTTCTTGTGATATATTTAAATACATTTGTTTTTTTATAGAATTATTTGAAAAAACAAGTAAGTAGAATATAATAAAGATATTTATTTTGGAAATATAACAATAATATATTAGACTCTGAAAATGTTACTTTTTCGCGCCTTTCATCTTCTTCTTTCTTATTTCAGTGTACACGTGGTACAGGCCATGATAATCATGGTGGGTAGAAGTAGGCGACTGCTCTTACTGTAAGTGCACCACATATCTACACATGTGAAAAGCAGTTCGACTTTGCACTTATAAATGTGCCAGAGCCCCGTTTGATTACTTGTACTCGCTGGTGGGGTTTAACCTTTGCAAGAATGGGGGCCAGTGGAGCATTTTTTTTTATCAGAAAAAAAGTGTCCAATGCGGGAATCGAACCCGGGTCGTAGTGGTCGAAAACCAAACGGTTTAACCAGCTTTCCACCGACCCCCTGCGCTTTTCATAATATGCAATAATATAAAAATACACTCAGAATCAACAACAAGAGTCTAAGGATAAGTGTCTTCTTTTATTTCCAACACTTCGAGCTTTCGGGTATAACGATATATCTACAGGAATATCGAATAGGAAACTTGATTTCCTTTCATATTTGAAAATAAAAAAGGCATATCCTGACCAGCAGCACATGTGTTTTTCAGAGGGCAGATCGCCATCTGGTGGAACAGAAATCAACTAAACATTGATTTAGCATGTACCCTTGTTTAGTTGATTTCTGTTACACTAGATGGCGCTCTGCCTTCTGAAAAGCACATGTGTTCCTGGTCAGGATATGCCTTTTTTATTTTTAATATCATTACCTGACATTTATATTTTTTTAAATTGTTTTTTTAATTTCATATTTGATATTCCTGTAAAAAGCTTGAAGACTATGTATAGTTAACTTACCTATACTTCACGAATATAGAATTCATTTTATAAATTTTATATTACTGTGAAAATAATTTTATGTGTAATTGGCTTCAAATAAATCAAAATAAGAACTGATTGATGAGTAAATAATTATCTTTCCTAATTTCACGACTGCACCTTCAATTTTCTATCTTTTTCAACAACAAAACAAAAAATTCATAACATGTATATTATTTTGTTTTTAAGATGTACCGGAGAAGCTAGAAGGTAAGTTTTTACAAGGAGCACTTTATATATTATATGTATTTTTATTCGGTAAATATAAAATAAAATATCTATATTACAGTAGAAATTGGATCATTCCAACGTCTTTAATTCAGAAAGGTCTATAATTTGAAAATCTATCTTGGTCCCTAGAATTTCCTATGAATATAAATATCCGTTTTTCATTAGAATATTTTTGGTCCCTTGGGCTTCGAATTATCCAAGGTCAACTGTATTATAAACTAGCCGAATGACCCGGGCAACGCCCGGGTTTTACCCGATTAAATGCTTTTATTAAAATACTATTCGTTACAATTATAAATTGGCGCCGTGGATATCATTCTTGTATAATATATAAATGAGTTTTAAAAATTGTAAAAAAAAAAAAAAATGCATCGGCCGGGAATCGAACCCGGGCCGCCCGCGTGGCAGGCGAGCATTCTACCACTGACCACCGATGGTTATGAGAAATGGCCATATTTGGGTATTTATTCCATTCACAAAGCAAACGGTGACAGAATTGATTAAGACTTGTTGCTTGATTATGACGCTGATAACTGTATATTAAATTTGATTTTTCCTAAACAAATAGGATTTAATATATTTTTGTATTTTAAATAATATTCATATATCCTATTACTATATTTCATCTTCTTAAGTGTTTTAGCCCATTACTGAATTTCGAAAAATCTTCTTTCAAATAACAAATTTGGAATCAATCTGGGTTTATTATATCGATATCAAATAAAATGTTTATGTAAAATATATTGTCACAGCCGATGTAGATTCATGTAAATATTTTCATTAATAATTTAACTTACTAAACAAATCAAGGTTGATTTGTTTATTCTTTGTTAACATAATGCAGCCGCGGCGTTCTTCATTCTTTTTGCAACCATTGTTTGCGCCTAGTTATGTAAATAACTTGCTAGGCTGCATTGATGTAAATTTTTATTTCCTTCTTTTGGTTATGTAAATATATATGTATATAAAATGAATGGATGATTCAATAGAGTCAGTGTGTCAGCTAAACTCAGTGAGGCTGTGTGGTGATTCTCTTGTTGCTACATCGCAATTAGATAAGGATAATCTCTCAGTAGTCAATCCGCAGGTCGAGGTGAAAACATACAGTCCGAATTAAACTCTGCCAAAAGATCGTCAGAATCTAAAACAAAAGGTTAGAGAGCTACACGGAATTCCAAGCTAATACTGTGAGGATCCAAGCTCCAACAACCATAACAAAATAAAACGTTAGCTTTTCAATGAGAACTCGTTCTGGTTTATTCTACAGCACAATGGAAACCGCTGAACAAAACCAATCTACATATCAAGGTGTAACAATATATATAAATATGTAATACTATTTTATTCAAAGACAATTAGAAGAAATAAGATATTTGTACTTCACCAAAGTATTACACAATTCTCATTTAGATGTATATATATAATTTAAAGTCAAAGTTAACAATAAGCATAAATAGTCAAAATATAATATAAATTAAAAATAATATTGTTATTTAAACTATTTACATTAACTATATATGTAGAACGACATTTGAAAATATCCCGCAAATGTTTCTTTTGAACGAAAAATAGAAATTTATTTTAAGGAGAAATAACGATTATTTCTAACCTTAAAGATGGAGTATGAAAAGATGAATTGTGAAGAGTAATGATAATCGGGGCAATAAAAGTGTCCAGGGATGGGAAATTAAGGTTAAAAAAATCGTTATTTCTCCTTAAAATAAATTTCGATTTTTCGTTCAAAAGAAACACATGCGGGATATTTTCAAATGTCGTTCTAAAATCATAAGCCGTATTATATGGTAATAGAAATTAACAATATATACAAATAATATAATAAAAATGCATAATTTTATAGATTTTTAAGTTTTATATTTATAAAATCTCTATAATCTAATGAATATCTGATTATCTTACAAAAATACGCTAGATAAAACTATATATAATTTAGACCAATATACATTATCATGGATAAAAACAAATTTCATAAATAATAATTATATTTTTTGGTTTAATCCGATTATATTTATATATAAAACTAAATTCAAATAGAAATTTAGGATAGAATTATTATGTTTATATAATTTATATTTCTTAAATTATACATTGTATATATTATTTCTAATATAGAGTATTGTCTAGATAAACAAGAACTAATTATTGGTATGTTTAATTTTAAAAATTCATACTATCCTATTATTCCAAAAACACATATGAAAATTTATTTTATAGTTTTTCTAATTGCCTTTACATGTTGTATAATATATATTACATATATTCTTTATCAACATTTGAATATATATAATTTTTAAAATATTAATGTTTGAATTTGACCAAATGAAATTTTTCTTCTTTTATTTACACAAAATAGTTAAATAGGCAATATATTGAGACATTTTGAACTATTATTTTAATTTCTAATCACTAACGTGTTTTCAATATAGAAATAATTATAAAATGGGGTGAGTACAATTTAAAATTATATATTCATATTATATATTCATTATTAATATGTATAATGATTATCTAAATAGGCATATAGATCTGATCCTATGGGATATATTTATATGAAAATTATCTTTTACAATCTTTGAAAAATAATTATATGAAATAATTTTACTTGAATATTATTTTTATATATAACTTTATATATAATTTATAAAATTATAAAGAAATAATTTCAATTCTCTCTCTCGAATATATATTATTTTCATATTTATATATAAACTATATATATATATTTAAATAAAAAGGCATATTATGATGCAATAGCGCATGATATATGCTAGATATGATGGTAGATTAAACTGGTGAAACCGCTGAGAGGGGTGACCAATGATGAGCAAGGCGCTCCCATTAATTTTTCCATTGCAATAAGGGCAGTAGAAATTGTTTAATTTTTAAAATGAACATACGCGTTTTTAATAGTTTCGAATTTTCATAAAAAGGCATATATTGGATAAAAAAATAGGTCACATTATTTTTGAAACAATATATATATATTTTTGAAAATTATCCCGCATGTGTTTCTTTTGAACGAAAAATCGAAATTTATTTTAAGGAGAAATAACGATTATTTCCAACCTTAGGGATGATTTATGAAAGGATTGAATTAAGAAGAGTAATGATAAACGGAAAGATAAAAGTGTCCAGGGATTTATATTATATTATATATCTTTTTAATTGAAGAAATATTTATGAATAGCTTTATTTGCAAAATATATATAAACTATATTCAAAAGGAATATTAACAATAAAAATATATCCATGTATTTATATTAATTTTGAGAATTGAACAATCCATAAATATACCTTCAATTAAAAGGGTATATATTAGATTTAAAAAGTTATTTGACAATATTTCATTTGGTTTACGCCAACATTTTTCAATGTACAAAAACCTTTTATTGTATGTAAAAATGATTGGCGTTAATTGGTGCTGAGTTTGTTGTTTACATAAATTAAACTAGTTGTTGTACGCCGAAAAAGGTTGACATTTTCAGCCAATTGAGATATCGGTAAATAAATTATTATTTAACCCGATATATGCCTTTTTGTTAAAGATTTATGTTTATGTGTATATTTTAAAATAATTCTAAATATTAAATCTAATTTTTATTTAACTTTTTTAAAAATCATTTTTTAAATTTATTTTTATTTTGAAACTCTTTAAAATCAAATCTAAATGTTTAATGGAAGTTTAATCAACATATGTATTTCAAATTTTAGGAATGTTCCGAAAGAAAGTCAGAAGTAAGTAAATTTAAATATATTTACCGATCAAAATTGAATTTTATATATTTTCATATTTTATATATATTTTTATTGCGTTGAAAATATTTTAAAATTATTTTTAATATCTGGAATCTGGAATATATATATATATATAAAGGTTCTATAATATTAAAGGAAAGTTATAGAAAATTATAGAAAATATAATATAATTATAAAAAGATAACATGGTTCTGTATTTGCTCTTTTTCTTATCTTAATACCTTCAATTCTTCCTTTATTTCTATGTTCTGCTTAAATGACGCGTAACTGTCGAGGCAACAGCGTGAACTTGTTATAATCCTATGTTTTAATTCTGTTGTTTTTAATCATCATTAATTTACAACTATCTTTAATTAAAGGTAAAGACTCTTCTAGTAAGGTATATCAATTAAGAAGGATCAGAAGATGAGTTTCTTTTATTGTATGAATGCTACGAGCTTTCGGGCAAAAGCCCTTCGACAGGCTAAAAGGTATAGTTATATTTTTGCCTGTCGAAGGGCTTTTGCCCGAAAGCTCGTAGCATTCATACAATAAAAGAAACTCATCATCTGATCCTTCTTAATTGAGATACTATCTTTAATATAAATTATATTTAATTATACTACTTAAATATGTTACATTAAAACCTTTATTTTTAAATTAAAAATATAGAATAATATACTCTGTTAAGTCGACCGCTAAAGGTCGCCGTTTTCCCTATATAAACCCATTGTTGTTGTTTCCCGTTGGACGGCTCAAACCTTTTGTAATTGTGTAAATAAGTCTTTTGTTTTCTTTATTCTACTCGCTTTAAATCAGGTAATGCTTTATCAGATTATGTATTTTATATTTTATAAGCTTAATTAAAACAAACTAGCAAATAATGATTTAAACAGTTTTATTATTTCTATCACGACTGCAATATCACATACTCATGTATTCCAAGATCAAGCAAATGACCAATAATTCCTCTACAAGCAAATAAAAGCTTATCTCAATTATATTAAAAAACAGCAGAAAATATTTTCCATAATATATATATATGTATGTATGAAAAATTATTAGAAAAAAAATTAAAAGGTCAGGTGTTCCGCGCCATCTGGTAGAACAGAAATTAACTAAACATTGATTTAGCCTGTTCCCTGATATTTGACCAACGCAATTTCTATATAAATCAAGAAAAGCTATCCTCTGGGACCAAAAAACCTTTTGGTCCTAGTAGTTCAGCCTACTCCACGCTGACGAGCGCCAACAGCGCGTAACGCGTTTGTCGAAGGTTTTTATTGATTTATAACGTAATTGGGTATATATATATATATATATATATACCCAATATATAATTATTATTACAACATTATATATATAAATATCATTGTGTGTGTGCGTGCTACGATATTGATATGTGTCCAGAACCCGATCCAGGTAAATTATTTTATGTAATTTATTAAATCACTTTTTATACAATGAAAAAATTAATTTACTAGAAAAAATACACATTTGATGATACTCCGCTAAATATTATGTACAATATGTTTTAAAAAATACTATATATCTATTTGTTCGAATGTATTTTTGCTAGCTTGTAAAATATAAGAGGAAATAGGACCTTTATAATACCTGCATCTAATCAGGCCTTTCAAAATGATAATTAACAAGCTAATGTTTCTAGTGTATTTTGACTTACGAATCTCAAATATAGTTTAAAATTTTAAAAGATTATTTTCTTTCCTCATTTTGATATCAATTTAATATCGAATATTACCAGGGGCATACAGACTTATAAAACAAAATTCTCTAAGTCTGTAGGCAGTTTGTCTAAAATTCCTTTAATTACAGATTATATTGAATAACGAATCATCAAAATGTGACACAAATATCCACGACATAATTGAAATATATTTTTAAATTTTATTATTACAGAAGCTCAAAGTCTATCAGATTATTGTGTTATATTAAAATTATTCACATATATATATTTATATACACATATATCTTTAATTATTTACACGATGAATTGGTAGTGATTTATAAATCTGTGTACAAATTGCTCTAAACTTGCCAAAGTTTTCATAAGATTGAGTATATACAGAAAGATGGCATTATGTCAAAGTAAGCAAGTACAATTTGGTTAGTCAGAGGGCAAGCCAACACTCTGGTGTTTCAACATCTAGACAGCATTCACATGTTGGATCATTTATAAATCTCAAGTCAAAGAGAAAACTTAAAAAGGGTCCTTTGCCTGTGAAGAACAAAGTAGTGTATATATCAGGAGTAATGAAGCTTGGTACATATCTCGGAAAAGATTTCTTGAACGTTGCATTAGTTTGAGAAATATATTCATTTTATTAATAATTATTATATTTTTATTTGAAATATAAATTACACATTCCAAAATGTGTCTTTCTTCAAATTTTTGCTAAATATATCCGACCTACTTTTATACCCAAATTTAAAATTTAACGGTTACTTAAAAGCCTTATGCAATTAATTCACACAGTGGACGATTCTGAATGTCTATGTGACATTGATGACCAGTCCTTTAAACATTAGTTGCTGGACTGTCCAAAATTTCATGACTTCAAGTTTTTAAAAGGAATAATCAGACATCTCTAAATTATATGTTCAAATATTTTCAAAATATGTTTTGAATATTTAAATTAAAAAGGCATATATTAGATCAAAATATAATTTATTTTACCAATATTTGAGTTGGCTGAACGCCATTATGTGTAATAACACCATGATAAAAGTTGGCGTTCAGCCAACTGAATATTGGTAAAATAAATGATATTTTGATCCAATATATGCCTTTTTAACTGAAGATTTATCAATGGATTGCTCTATTTTCAAAATGTTTTGAAATATTATAAAAAAGGTAGTTAATATTTGCTGTCAATATTCTATATGATGTATATCTTAATTTATTATCTGATTATCTCTACTGTATTCTATGAATTGCATATATTTTCATAATTATATATTCAGTTAGAGAGAATTAATATATTTTAATACATACAAGTATTTTTATTCAGATATCTATATAAGACTATGTAACTCCTATTCTACTGGGCACAAGTTTCCTCAGCGAATCATAACTTTTTAATATCAAAATAAATAATACAATTATTTAAAGGTTATTTTATAATTTTAACTGATAATCTTTGCAACCTTTTCATTTGGTAAATTTATTTTAACATAAAATAATATTTTAAATTTATAAATATTTCCAAATGTTTTTAAAGAAATCTATTTTGATAATTTTCGAAAAAATTACATGATATTAATGTACAGACTATAAAATTATTTTTACCCTTTTGGAAGGATGATCTTTTAATAACCAATATTATAGAAATATATATATAATATTTCGAGATTATAATATTTGAAAATAATCATTATTAACGTACTAATATAATGTGTCTAGATCTCATGACTGAAATCGAACGTAAGTTCATTTTATATTTGATCTTATATTTATATTATATATATATATTACATATTAATTTAAAAGGCATTTATTGAATCAAAATATCATTTTAACAATATTTCAGTTGACTGAACGCCAACCTTTATCAAGTAATTATAACATATTTAATATGTGTCAATGTCAGTGTTATGTTGTTGACATACATTAATATTTTATAATACCTTGAAAAAGGTTGGCGTTCAGCCAACTGAAATATTGGTAAATTAAATTATAATACAATATAATATACTGCGGCCTGTGATTGTAAAACGACACTTTAGGTTACACCGCATGAGTTTCTTTTAAACTAAAAATCAAAATTTTTTATTTCAAGGTAAAATATCGACTATTTTTAACCTTTTTGGATGAGGTATGAAAGGGTGAATTATGAAGAGTAATGACGAACGGAAAAATAAAAGTGTCCAGGGACGGGAATCGAACCCACAATGTTCCGCTTACCGGGCAGATGCCATGTCCACTAGGCTACCCTGGACGTATTTTATATTGGTATATATAATATTGGTAAATTAAATTATATTTTCATTCAATATATGTCTTTTTAATTAAATATTTATTTATGGATTGCTCTATTTTTAAAATATATTACATATCTTAACGAAAAATTCCAGAAACATTTATATAAAAGAGGTCTATCAGAAACACCAAATTGTTCCTGCAGAGAAATGAACAAACTTCTCTTCACCTTATCTATGACTGTCCAAACTTTGTAGAAGTGGGACATCGTTTTTTCCCTGAAATAAATCATTTAATTTTCTTACATCTGCCACTCTGTCTATATAAATTTTATGAACTCTGTCGAATAATACATATAAATTTGTAAATATTTTATTCTAAGTTCTAGTTTGTTTGTTTTTTGTTTGCCTTTTTTTTAATAAGCTCAAATATTTCAATATCGCGTCTGGTGTATTAATAAAATGAAATGAATCACATATTATTCATAATTACCTCTACTTAAATATAAGGTATTCAAACTTTTTCAAACCAAAACTATTATACGAGTATCAATGATAATTTTTTATCTATTATTATATTTGTTAAATATAGTATCTATAGTCTTTCCAGAATTCCTGTTCTATAATTTTATTATGTGAAGGTATTATGTATATTTAGTTTTAAATAATTTGCTGGTATTCAGGATTCATCGGAGAGTTTTTAGGTAAGAAAAATATACAAATTATTCTATTGCCACATTGTGTTATTTGTGAATATATATATTATATAATCTGAAATGCAAATATTTTATTTTTTAAAAAACATATATTTTATTTTCATCATTGACTGTTCTACATTTTTGACCATAGATTTAGAATATAACTTTGAAGAGATTGCTGTAAATATGTTAACCTACCTATATTTTTAATTCAGGAATATGGATATCTTTTTATAAATTCTATATTACTGAAAAAAAATAATTTATTTGTAATTTACTCCAAGTAATTCAAAATAAAATCTACTTGATGGGTAAATAATTTATGTCCATATAAAAAATAATTCTATCTTTTTCAACAAAAAAAAAAACAAAATAATCATAACATATATAATATTTCTTCTTATATTCCAACAACAAATGCATGAAAAATGTATACTACCTAATTTTGAAATTTAGATGATATTTTATCCTATTTTCTAGAAAACAAATGAACCTATATGCATCAACATTAAACCTATATATTGCCACGTGGAAAATTAGGGAAGACAAACTTCGGGGTGATACAGCAATTTATTTAAGGCAAAAACAAACTATGAATGATAAACAAAACATAAAGAATGAGGGAAGTTTACAGAGTAGTAAAATATAAACATAAAAAATGATATTCTGTTCATACTAGTGTGAAATAATTAATACTTTGCTATATAAAAATATATACAATATGGGTAAAAGAAATTATGAAATATAATTGAAAATTTATGAAAATGTATAAATTTTGATATTAACAATGAAATTATTCAACATTTTCCATTTTTAAAATGAAGTACGAGTTTTCTTCAATTATTGGAGTGCATATGAAAATTAACTGTCGTGATTCTTTCGAGAGCGATTCTGCATATTATATATTTTCAATAAAATATTTATTAATTTTTTGTATTTAATTATGATACTATTTGTCATATGCAACAAAGCATCTTTGTTATTATTTATGGTCATATATATTTTTATACAGAGTTAAAAAACTTATATTTGAGTATATATATCAAATTCAATTTTATCAATAAATAGTTAGAATATTTTAATCACAAACAGAATCAACAACTCCGAGGATAAATGTCTTCTTTTATTACCAAAATCTTAAAGCTCTCGAGGTACAACGACCCTTCTAACAGGAATATATAATATGAAAAAAATAGTTTTTCGTATTCGATAATCCTGTAGAAGGGTCGTTATATCCGAAAGCTTGAAGAATATTGGTAATAAAAGAAGACATTTATCCTTGGAGTTGTTGATTCTGATATTTTTATCATAACTCTAAACTATCTAGAAGTTTTATTTTATTCATGGTTTTGTATAAATTATGAATATGCTCATTTTTGATCTAAATGAAAATTTGGTAAGAACAACATTTAAATAATTTCAACTATGCTTTTTAGAGTTTATAAAAGAATTGGGTAAGTACAAATCTAACAAAATTAATTTCTTCTATGTAAAATGTCATAATATTTGATTTTGAACGATTAATTTTATAATATGTATGGGATTATGTATAGATTATATATAGCCATTACAGATTTATATATATTTATTATAATTTTAGAAATCGTATGCTTTTTCAAATATCATTATTTGTTTCAACATACAAAACGCGATATCCCGGCCAAGGATATTTGCGTCGATTTACATTTTTTTAAACAGAAACAGTTATAAAAATATTATACAAGAAAAGTAATTAAAAATAAAAAGATAAACAATAATATATATTAGGAACCTGTACTTTTCAGGTTTGAAAAATAATCATAAATATATTTACAAAAATAGTTAAATCTATGAAATCTATTTCAAACATCATTGACAAACATCGAATGATATATTGTGGCAATGAAATAATTTATATTTTATTATTTTATTTAATTATTAAATGAAAATATTCAATATATATTACAAATATATATTACTCTGTATTTGTAAAATCATCATCAAAATATTTCTTTGCTTGCTTGTTCAAGATTCTCTAGCTGTAGATAGTTCTGTTAATAATTGTCGACTAGTTGTACAGACGTCATCAATAAATACGCTTTCATCTTAAGATATTCCAAGACTAATTCTCTATGCTACAATATATCAAGTTTAAATACAATATGTTTATATTATCCTTATCTATGCACACATTATTTTCTAATTATGATTAATTTATCAGAAAAGATAATAAAATAAAAATAATAAACAATAGTATTATTTGCTGAGATATGAATGTATTGTATATGTAATCATTATAATTCGTTAATTATATGGAAATATGTTAATTGTTTATTTCAATCTTTTCAGATAGAGCCAAGAAAGAGCAAGGTATAATTTCTTTTACAGTTTATATGAATATATTTATTTTATGTTAATAAATTAAATTGTATACTTATTAGTAAGTGATTATATATAAACTACAACACATGATTATTGGAAAATTAATTAATGGGTTGATGCAATGACTTAAATATTTACTGAAAATTTTGTTGATGAAATTTCTAAGTGGCTGATTTTCTTTAATCAAACTAGAGTCGTTTTTTCTCTCTCTTTTATATATATAGTTATATATTCTTATGGATATATATTATTATTTTCAGGAAATTGCCTTGACTATCTAATCAAGTTGATTATTTCATTAATCATATCAAAAGTTTAGAATTTATCAATAAAATGAATTCCTATTTTCCTACTGAATATTTAATATTTAAAAATATGAAATATTTTTATTTTTTTTTATTTATTGTTACAAAAGCACGAAGTCCAAAGGACTATTGTGCTGTGCTAGTATTATTTACCTATATATGATTAATTATTTACACGATGGATTAGTATTGTTTTGTAAATTATTGTACAAATAATTCTAAACTTAACAAAGTTCTCATAAGATAGAGTATATACACAAAGAGAATTTGGTAATGTTTCAAAGTATCTACATACAATTTGATTAGTCAGAGGGCGAGTTAAAAGTAGATGTTCTGGTGATTCAACATCTAAGCGGCATTCACATGTTGCATCATTGATAGCATTCAGTTTGAATAGGAAACTTAAGAAGGGTCCTTTGCCAGTTAAGAATAAAGTAGTGAATTTATCAGGAGAAATGAAATTTGGGACAGCAATTGGAAAGAATTTCTTGAACAGTTCATTAGATTGAGAAAGATAAAACTTAAATTTTAGATCCAGATATAGTTTGTGTAATTATTTTTGAAGGGGTTTTTTGAGTGTTCGATCTGTGAGAGAATTTGTCATATTATACTTTGTTTGTAATAATTCAAGATAATCGGACAGTAAAGGGGTTTTCGCTAGTATATGTGTGATGTAAGAAGGTGAAGTCCTATAAGCATGAATGCATCTAATAAGAATTTGATATTGTATAGAATTCAACTTGGATCTTTTTGCTGCAGTGATAAAAGGAAACCAAATATTTGATGCATAGCTTATTGTAGAGCGTATCATAGCTTTATATAAGATCAATCTACGCCGAGTATCAATGCCTCAAGTACGTGCACATAATGAGAATAATATATTCTTAAGTTTCGTAGCTTTCATTATTATATTGTCAACATGTGTTCCAAAATTAATCTTATTCCTTTGTCTATGATTTTTTTGAAATAACTCCCAAAATTTTAACAGTTTCTGATGGTTGAATTATTTTTCCATCAAAATTAATGGGCAATTTTTTATAGTTATGTAGATAGAGTATACCTGTTTTGTTTGGACTTAGTGAAAGTTTTACCTTTTCACACCAGGCTTTGATTTTTATTAAACATTTGGTAATATTATACTGAAGATCATAGATGTTTGAACTCCATACCACAAATGTCACATCGTCCGCGAAAGCAATTACTTAGCAAAACTTTCGTTAAAAGATAAGTTTAAATCATTAAGTAATATATTCCAAAGAATAGGAGAAATAATACCACCCTGGGGACATCCCTTATTTATCTTTTTTATACACTTTACATTAGTATATTTAAACTCTACACTCCGGTCTTCAAAGTAAGAATTAATTATTTTTATAAGTACCGCTGGAAAATTTGCCTTGTCCAATTGTTGGAGAATTGCCGGATGCCATGCGTTGTCGAAAGCTCCGCTGATGTCCACTGTTACTATTGCCGTATTTTATGTTTCTCTTTTCAGAAGACTTAATTTAGTTATTTCTTGTAAAGCAGAGATTGTTGATTTTTATTGTGTAAATCCATGTTGAGCAGGATGCATAACATTATTACTATTAATATGATTTAAAAGTTCAATATGAATTAGACTTTCAAAAATTTTACCTAAATTAGAAGACAAGCTTATAGGGCGGTAGGCTTTCGGATCTTTATAATTTTCTTTATTAGGTTTTTTTATAATCATTACTGCTGACTTTCTCCAGGCCTCCGGATAATAATTAAGTCCAATACAAGCATTGAACAATTTTGTTAACACAGGAGATATATGATGAACTGCCGTTTTGATCATCTGATTGCTTATATGATCTATTCCTGGAGCCTTGCCATTTTTAAGTTTTTTAATTATTGAACAGATTTGAATATTATCAAAATAAATGATTTTATCATTAGAAAAAGTATAACTCTTGTCTCTGATTAATTTATGATAGTTTGTGTCAGAAGATTGACAGTCATTCGGAAATAGAGAAGATAAAAGATTTTTCATTTCTTATTCGAGCACATCTTGAGATACATCTAGAATCGGTAAATCAAAAGACCTAGGAGAAATATTTTGTTTAAAAGTTTTGTAAGTATTACCAAAAGGAGATGTATTTTCAACTTCCTCAAGGAATACCCTCCAGCTTACATTTCTTGTTTTTTTCAATAATATTCATATACTTATTTCGTATTTCTTTAAACATTTTTTCATCAACTAGCTGTCTATTAGACCGTTTACCCCCGATAATATAGATTTCGAACATATTTAAAATGATTTTTAAAAAGTTCCAGTTCATCCGTCCACCAATTAAATGGATTATTATTTAAATATTCTGGTTTTAATCGTAGAAATACATATGCAGCTTCAATTAATATGTCAGTTATGAGAGAAACTACACAGTTTATATCGTTTATATTTACTATTTTACCTAATTTCATCATTGCCTCATTCATCCTAGACACCTTGATTGCCTGCTCATATTTTGCCAATTGGCTCTGTTTTCTTGAAAATACCATGTAGAATTATTTTCATGTAATAAACTCTCTGTTTCCAGACTAATGTCGAATGAGATTGCGTGATGGTCTGTGATTTGCGAAAGATTTAACGTTTTCCATCCATTAACAAGTACATGAGCATGACTATTAGTAATAGTAAGATCTATTATACTTAATCCTCGACATGTTTTGTTTCGATTGTTATGTATGAGCATATTGTGAAAATCAATTATAGGTTGAAGTCTTCTACCGTTTTGATTAATAATATTATCAAACCACATCTGACTTCGAGCGTTAAAATCTCCAGCTAAAATCAATGGATTTGTGTTAAAATCTTTAATTAATTTATCAAGGAATTGAACATGACAGGTATCCATTTTATTAGGGTGTATATAAATATTCGAAAGAATAATTTGCCGTTTAGTAGTTTGTACTGATATAGTGGTTGCAAATGAATTTGAAAACTCTTTAATTAATTTACATGATAAGAAAGGGTTTGTAACGATTGTTGCGGTATATATTGGAACTCCCGGTATATTTGCATAATATATTTTTGAACGCATATTAAAGATTACTTCATTATTTATACTATATGGTTCTTGAACTATAATCATATCATATTTTTCCTTAGAAATAAATTCCCTTATTTCATTATTAACCAAATTGCTTTTCCGCGTGTTTTGTTGTAGAATTTTTAATTTGAACATTGACCAAAAAAAAGAATAAGTCTATTCTAATCCAAAGTAACAATATTATGATCTAAATCTGCATAACATGTTCTTTGTATCTCATATTTCATTTGTTGAAGAAACACAGGACATAATTTGTCATTAGAACGATGATTATTGCTATTCCTATATTTAGGATGTGTAGAGCAATTTATGCACTTGGGCAAGGATTGACAGTTAACATGTTGATCATTTTCTCCGCAATTTTTACATTTTATGATGTTACATGAGTTTTTACTATGACCATAACTAAAACAGTTTTGACATTGACGTACAAGCACCCTATTCCTGTATGTCTGTATATATACGTTGTAATTTCTTCATAATTTGGTATGTAGCCGGGGAAATGCGGAGAACAACATCCTGTACGTCAGTATTTGATCTCATAGCGAACAGAACCTTTATCTTCTTCTCTCGGCCTTCTAACTCTGGGTTCATATTGCATAAAAGCGAAGGCAATTCCTTAATATCTGTAGATTTAGTAATTGACTTAAGAACAATTGTAGGATCTAGTGGTTTTGGTGCATAAATTAATGCTTTTTGATTTACTTCATCAATCTTTTTAAACTCTTCAATCAATGTATTCAAATTTTCACCTGAATCAACTTTAAGTATTACGCCAGATTTTGATTTTATTATTATATTCATTTTGACTTTAGATCTCTCATTTCTCATCTTTTTAATACCATTATTTACTTCGCCTAATACTTCAGCCGGGGAAACATTTAACTTGGATTTAAATATTATTGTTTTATCCGTTACGTTTTGATTTTGCATAACTATTTTATTGTCTTTACTAGTAACTCTCGTAGCTTGAGCATATGACCTATTATAAAATTGACTTTAAGGAGATATTTTCTTTATTGAATCGTCCAGATTTCCAAGTCTATCACAGATAGAGCCATTGATTACAGCGATATCTCCCATTGTATCCATCAATATATTCAATTGCTTTAGCAACCCCTGTACAATTGTAAGATCATTTTGATTTATGCTTTTATTTGTAGATGAGTACTTAGATTTTAATGTGTCAGCAATTTGTTCCGAGATGATCTTATGCTGAATCCTACATTCCTCATTACGTTTTTCAATTTTATCGACCATATTGTTCTAACAAGCGGCAAGCGGTCGCGCCGCGCCGTCTGCTGATATGCAAATCAGCTGTATATAAATGTTAATATGAAATATGATAACGCTATATTTCTTTATATATAGAAATATTAATGAAACAAATATTTAATTAAAAGATTTCAAATATTCCAAAATCTCCCAATTTAAACTTTTCGTGAATGCATAAATTGTAGTATTATATTATGCTCTGATACATTTATTAGATTTAATTTCATATTAACGCCGCAGAATTTTGGAATCAATTTTATATGAAATATCAAAAATAGCCTTTTTCGATTATTTTATTTAAAATATATATGCAAATTTGTAAAATAGTTATAAAATAGAAACCTGTGAATATAGTTAAAATTTGCATGGTAATTAAGAAATAAACTTCTCTCGCTGGCAGGCAGTCGCGTGAAAAGGCATCGCATGTTTTTCGTTCTAAACATTCTAAAATAATAAACGAACTGTAAACAACAGAAAAGGTTGTTTTTTATCTTAGCTTCGAGGCGTAAAAGGAAGTGACCCTACGCTTGCAAAGATACAATATATTAATAATATTTATAGTGTTTGGTTAAATATATGTAAGACTCAAATTTATATTATAAAATCAATTTTAATTACTTTTTTCTGTAAAATTATCACAAAATTCTTTAATTAATAATTCGTTTCGATTTATTTTCAGATCAAGATTCAAAATTAATTTTAAGTAAGTTCAATAATTTTGATGTTTGTATTCTTTATTATAAGTAAATGTTGTAATAGGTAAAATATATATAAACAGGGATTTAATTTGATGAGAAAACAAAATATTTTTAAAAATCAAACCTTTTCGAAATTCGTCATGAACTTTGAACATTTTCACTTATATTTTATTTAAAATTTCACAATTTTACATTTAAATTTAATTTAATATTTTATTTTAACCAACTTTTCAAACATTTTTTGTGCTTTGTGTTTTCGGTAAAAATTTTAGTTTAACATTTTTTAAATATATATTTTGTTATTTTTATTTATTTTTATACGAAAAATCTTTATACACATAGTACAAATAGTTTTAAATACAAAATAGGCGTTATTGTTAATTTTCAAAATATTTACACCTATATTTTACAAAATTTATTTTGTCCATAATATAAATATATATATATATAAAATTTTCTCCCCATTGAATATAACAAAATATTTTTAAACTCAATTCTGTTGACGTTATGTGGCGCTGAGTTTGTTGTTGACACACTTTAGAATGTTATAACACCTTGATAAAGGTTGGTGTTTATCCAACTGAAATATTGTGGTAAAATAAATGAAATTTTGATCCAATATATGCCTTTCTAATCAATATTTTTTTTTAATAAAAATATATACATTCATTCAAACTACTTGTCTCACTTAAAGTAAAAAAAAATATATTATATTTATAATTTCAATTAAAATTGAATGATATGCAATAATAACTACCTTGCGATTTCTTCTATCTGCCTTTGTTGTTGCTTATTTGTTTAATGTATATGTTTATTCAATGCTCTTTTTCTCAATTGTTTATTTTATTTTCGACAATTCTGTTACCTACTCTACTACAATATGAAATATTGTAAATAGTTTTACGCGCAATTATCCAGATCGAATATAACGTGTCTTATTTGCAACTGGTAAATAAAATAATGAAATAATAAAGAAAATAATTTTATATATTTTTGTTTCTTGTTAGAAATTTGTTTGCAAAAATACAGCTACATCCACCAATCTTTCTCTCTATTTTTTTATCCGATGTTTCAGTGACCCTATGTCCCTCTCCTTAGTGGAATTTCTTTAAAAGAAAAATAAATATTGGTTAATGTAGGGCTGTATCTTTTTAAGAGAAATTGATATGATAAACTTTTAAATTATCTAATAAATGGGTCACATGAAATTAATTCTAATAATTATTTATAATTTTGCTTCAGATTTATATTTAAAATGGGGTAAGTGTATCATATAATAGTTTATATATTAATATTATATATTTTTACTCTGATTATAACACTATGTGGCGCTGAGTTTGTGTATACAAAGATGTAATGCCTCGATAATGGTTGGCGTTCAGCCAGCCGAAATATTAGCAAAATAAATATTTTATTAAATCCAATATATGCCTTTTTATTATCTAATATTATTTATGTATATATTATATTATTAAAATATATTCCTTTTCATAATTTCCTAAATTTGAAAATATCTTAAAGTTTTTCAAAGATTCAAACTATAATTAAAAATTATTGCAGTTGATAATTATTTGTCACCAGAAATCGTGGAAAAATATTTAATGTAAAGATATTAATCTTTTAAAAATTTAATAAAGAAGCATCTATCAAAAATATTTCCTGATTATAATTATGATTTAAAATATATATTGAAATTTATTTTATCTCTTTTTAAAAAACGCTAAAAGATATTTAAAATATTTTGTTTTCTAGGAAAAGATCCAGCCAAAGGTGAATATGCTATTTATCATTTTACACGAATTTAGAATATAAAAGGTATTTGATTATTTTTATTTGTGCATAATATTATTTGAATAACCATTATATTCAAATATATATTTATGAAGAATTGAATTGAAGTTATTAATTCCTCTAATGGTAAATTATCTTTCTGAATTTTCAAATAAACATTTATTTTATATGAAAGCACATTCCCCTATGAATAAAATAAAAAGGTAACTATTTAATACATTAAATTTATATATTTTTAAAATTTTATATATGTTATATTGTGAATAATTACCAAGATAAAATATATTTTATTTTAAAAATAATTAATTTATTTATTTAAATGTCCAGGTTCTTCAAGTAAAACAGATATATCAATGGGTATGTACAAGCTTTCAAATGTATTAAATTCACCATTATAGTTTTGTGTATATATTTAAATTATTATCTTCTAAAATTATAATTTCTAGAATAAACTACTCTGTTATGTCGACCGCAAGATGACGCGGGTTTCCCTATATAAATTCATTGTTGTTGTTTCCCGTTGTTGTTAACCTCAATTCTATTGACGTTATGTGGCGCTGAGTTTGTTGTTGACACACATTAAAATGTTAAAATACCTTGATTAAGGTTGGCGTTTAGTCAACTGAAATATTGGTAAAATAAATGATATTTTTATCCAATATATGCCTTTTTATTTGAATAATTATTTATGGATTGCTCTATTTTCAAAACAATATTTATATATATGTGAATGGTATGTGGGTGTTTTTGAAAAATAACAAAAAGAGTCAGGTTGTTGTTGTTGTTGTCGTATCCAAAGAAGAGTCTCAGATGTCTCCATGCATCTCCAACACAGCAGCAGCAATATCCACTATCTTTATTTATTTATTTAACAGTTGGGAGAGACACGCCATATCCACAATTTGGATAATTGCGTGTATATTTTAAATTATATACAATTAATACAATTGAACATTGGAAATCATTAAAATTAAACGTTCGATGTCAAATTTTACATATAGCAATTATAAGTAGTAGCTTGAAATATGTACAGTCAACACTTTCGCCTCAAAATATACATCCTGCAGAATCTATTACACTTGATGTATTGGTCTTTATTGCAAGCAGCTTGTTTTGTATTAGTCAGGTAAAGTTGGTTTTCTTCCCTTAGATCAGAAGTTAATGGACAGTTTATCAGAAGGTGTTCAGGGGTTTGTTGTTCGTTTCCACAAGTGCATGCAGGTGAACCAATTTTGCCAATTCTAAACAAATATGTGTTGAAGTCACCATGTCCAGTAAAAAATTGAACGTTATAATGGATGCCGTTGCCACGTTAGTCACCTTGGAAACGAACCAGAATTTGGTCGAATATTCCAAGGTTCCAGGGGGGGACCGCAGGGAGGTGTGGTCGGACTTCTCCCCCCCAAAAAGAGTCAGGTGGTAATATTAAAAACAAAAACAAAGCCTATCCTGACCGCTAATGTGATCCTTTTATATTGCATATAACATTCTATATTATTCCATCTACTGGAACAACACTCAACTGAATTTTGATTTAGGCATTTAGCCAACCCAATTTTTTGAAATAAAAAACAACCACGAACGGGTATCGGGCTTTTGGCCTTCGTTAGCGTGGTGCAGGATGTGTGCTTTTGTAAACATATTTGAGATATATACCTCTAATATTTATAAAATTAGAAGAAACCTAACGCTGGAATGTTTATTTGTATCCTAATTTTATTAACAAATGACTAATATATTCATTAAAATAAAAAGGCATATCCTGACCAGGAGCACATGTGCTTTTCAGAAGGCAGAGCGCCATCTTGTAGAACAGAAATAAACTTTTCATTGATTTAGCCTGCCCCCTGATATTTGGTTTCTGTTCGACCAGATGGCGCTCTGCCTTCGGAAAAGCACATGTGCTCCTGGTCAGGATATGCCTTTTTTATTTTAACTATCAACACCTGACATTTTTATTTATTTTTTTTATTAATATATATATATAAATAAAATAAACATATCTCATAAAAGGTGTAACTCTGAATATATATATTATTTGAATTTATATATATATAAATTTATCACAAATTAATTTGGTGTAATTTTGTCCAAACAAGGCAAACTCCTACAAAATTACTTTCGAAAAATATGCAAATATGAAATATATACATATCTTTTAAATATTAAATTAATAAAATAAATTGTGTAAATAGATAATCAAGGGAGAATTCAAGGTACGTTAAACTTCTATTTTATTTAAATATTCATTTGTATTGTTCAATACTTTATATGAATAAAACAACAAATATTATAATACCTTTCCCTGTCTTCAATTCTTCCAATTAATTTATATTTCTTTCATAGCTATATATAAATGCTTATATCAATTCTTATTCAGAACCATAATAATATTTCTTCATATAGTTGTTAGAGGCCTTTAACTTTTAAAAGTCTGCATCGTAATCACAAACTTAATCTACGGATTTGATCAATAAACACAATTCGTATTTTAGGAAATATATAATACTTATTCAACAAATATAGTATATTTAGAGACAAATAAAACCTTGATAAATAGATTAAAATATTAATAACATGTTAAGAGAAACGAGTATTGTAAATTGAATAATGAATAAAATACAATTTTGTCATAAATAGGCTGAATATTTTTATTGAATTTTATTTCTAAAAATAATTCTTGAATGAAAAGTTTTAAAAATAAATTCACATTATTTAGAAAGAATAATTAAAAAACTACAGTTTTAAAAAAGAAATTCAGCTCAACTTGTTTTGTCAAAGATAAAAGTTCGAACTATTATAGAGGGATATGATTCTTTTTAAAAATAAACAATTTCTATTGTCCTTAATGCATTGGAAAAAGTGATGAACCAGACCCTCCCATTAATTTTTCCATTGCAGTAAGGACAATAGAAATTGTTTATTTTTAAAAAGAATCATACGCGTCTATAATAGTTTAGAATTTTGATAACAGATGGCGCGCTAATGCATCATAAAAGATAAAAGTCAAAAATTGTATATTACGAGAAGCGTGGGGCTGTAATTAATTGTTTATTTTAAAAAATCAAATTCTAAATTTACTGAAGCCTTGATTATCAACACAATATGTATAATTACTACTAACAATAAATTATTATTGTTTTATAGAAATCATAGATCGATGTGGTGAGTAGTATAAAAATAATATTAACTTTAGAATTATTCAAGGTTACTCTATTGAATATATAGTCTAAAAAGATGTGATTTCCTCTATTTTTCTTTTTTATCTCCACTGAATACTAAATTGTATTGAAAAGGACAAAGGATCCCTGTACAGAGAACCAAGAAGAATTCTTGAACTTCTTTATGAGCACGACCTCCAAGATCTGGCCTAATTTAGACTAATAAAAGTATAAGTAGAAAAATAGCTGGGTGGAGTAGAACGCGTATGCCTTTGTCATTAGACTGGGAGCACTACTCAGTGGCAGGCGACTTAGCTCCAAAAGAAATCGCCGCCTCTGATATGAGGAACAGATGCCATGTGCAGCCGCTCCTAACATGGAGTACAAACGCTGCTCATCCTATATCCCTGGATTAGGGAGCCCTACAGGGTACTATCAGCCGAGCCAGCTGAGCTCAGGGTTTTTAGTGAGCTTGTTACTGCTCCCCCTCCTCCTTTTTCATCCGGGTTTGAGAACGGCAAAGGCGGAGTTGGTGTGATCAATAAATTCCAGGAATGAGACTGGATCACGTAAAATATTCAAAATAATTAAATAATTTTATAAGGATCTCATAGATAAAACATTTATTAACACGTAGAAAAAAATTGATCTCACAAACGCACGCACTCACGTTTTTCGAATTAATAAGCAAGAGTATATCAGAACATTTTCCAACTTCAGTATGGATTGTATTGAAAAACAGCGAGTCTGCATAGAGTTCTGCTTTGAATTAGGGAAAACAGCTTCCGAATCATTGTTAAAAGTGCCAATTCGTGGATATTTCAGCAATTTAATAATCTGTTATGATTTGCATATTGATGAATATTGTCAATGATAATTTTAATCTCTGTCTACAGGGTATACCAGGTAAATTGGGAATTTCAACAATGGTATTTTAACTGAAATTTTTTGCAAGTAAAAATTAAAATATCCGAATGAAATTTGACACAGTAGTAGATAAAAGGATATAGTTTTTATTTATTCAATGTAGTTTCCATTATTAGCTACAACAGTCTCGAGGCGAGTGCGGAATGAAGCACAGGCCTTGGCGACGATGACCTTGTCCATTTGGGTCATCACCGTGTGAACTGCTCTCTTGACAGACTGGATGGTGGTATGAGGAGCTTTGTTGACATCTCTCTCAACAACGCCCCATACATAGTAGTCGAGGGGATTGCAATCTGGAGAATTAGGGGACCAAATATCAGGACCCCAGTGACTAGGGACGTTAACGTCAGCCACGATTGTGTCTTTTTTGCCTTATGGGCTGGAGCTGAGTCCTGTTGGAAGACATACTTCCTTCCTGCGGCCACCATGTCCATCCAAGGCTTCACAACGGTCTCCAGAACATTGATGTAGGTGTCAGCGTTCATCCTAAGGCCCTTCTCAAAGAAATGGGGAGGCATGACATCACCTTCACTGCTGATAACGCCAAGGACCATTACGGAGGCAGGAAATTTCCTGTGCATCACGACAGGTATCTCTGAGGGGTCTTTACAGACCCAGCGATCATTCCTGGGAATTACCTTTTGGTCCACGTCAAAGTTCTTTTCGTCAGAGAAGAACCTTAGCATGCCAAAAGTGTCGTGTTTCAGGTTGTTGAGGAGGGCAGCAGCCTTTCCTTTTCTGTTATTCTTCATATTCTCAGTCAGCAACTGACCTTTCCGAAGGGCATAAGACTTGAGACCAAGGTCCTCATGGATAGTTCTGACAATTGTCATAGAGCCAACGTCCATTTCCTTGGCTATGGCCCTCATGCTCTTCCCAGGGTTTCCATCAATCTTCTCCTTGACATTTTTGACAAATTCTTCGCCTCTTACCCTGTCCGATCGACGCGAGTGCTTTTTCCTTGTAGCTATCCCCTCTTTGTTACTGTTGGCCTCATCAAACTGCTTCTTGACACGATAAATAGTGGTTTTGGGCAACTTAAGAAAATCCACTATCTCTTTGGGGCTCCTTCCGGCGCGCAGAGCAACGATGAGGGCAGCTCGATTTTCAAATTCTCGGTTACTCTTCATCACTACACTGCGCACACATGTACTGTTGCATTTTACATGAATATGGCTACGTAATGAAAAAAAACAAGTTTTTAATCTCAAGTAGTTTTTGTTTTATGGACTGCCAGAGTTAGTCCCAATTTACCTGGTACACCCTGTATATATCGCAGCTGTGTTAGACTTTTGTGCGTTGTCTAGCGGTTATTGGATAGGGCAGGCCGCTGATAGGCGTGAACTGCTAGATTTTAGATTTTGCTAGATATCTCTCGTCCTTCCTTATTGTTTATCCATACATTTAAGTAATAAAGGATCTTGGTAATTATCAGCCTCCTTTCTCTTCTACAAATATATAATTTTTCCCAACAATAATTCGATTCAAAAATGTTATTTTCTTTCCAAGTAATAGCCTAAATCTTAGACCTCTCAATGTTATATATTATGCAATATAATAAAATGTCTCTTTGAAATTTTGATTTACTGGTAATAATATGAAATGTATTTCCAAACAAAAATTCGAAGTTGTAATTGTAAGATATTTTAAATGAAGCACCTCCACAAATATAGTTAAGTATTTTATCTCTTGTATATTGATTTTTTTGCATACTATTCTTCCAAGATTATATTGTCGCGAAGAAAAATAATTAAATAGGCTTCCGAATTACTTTAAATATATTTTTAATTAGTTATAGGAAAGATTTTAAATATAAAATAAGAGTTACTATGTACATGAGCCAAATCGACCCAGCAGTTAGAACAAGAGGGGAGAACTGAGTTTTACTACCTTCCACGTTTCGCGACTGTTTTCCCCGACCGGTAGGTCCAGTCCAGATAAGAGGGACTACCAGGAAACTCTGTCCTCCTGACAATATTTGGCATTGTTATATATGTAAAAGTTATACATAATCATATTACTGTAATATTAAAAATATATTGATATAATAGATACAACCAGATCCCACTTTCAATCAATATGGCAATTTTGCATTTATCATTTTACTCAATTTATTGAATTAAACTAATTTAAAATTATTTCTCTATAGAATCTATTAACTTCGACATAATCACTAGAGTTATATGAAAAAATTGGCTTTATTGAGTATTGTTTGAGGCCCAGACTTACTATGAACTAATAAGGAAAATAATAAAACATATTTGATTATATATTATTTCGGAATACATTAAACCCCTACTTTAATGGGAAATAAATAAGATAGTAATATTTTTCATAGAGAATTTAATATCTTCAGAATTCTTTCTTCAAAGAGTAAATGATAAAATCTAACTGCTGTGTGTAGGTATGAAATAACATTTAACTATCAATGATATTTATAACCAAATTGATGATCTATTATTTTGAAATATATATTATTTAGAAAGTGTTGTTTTTGTGAATTTTTACATTCATATATTAACTTATTATTTTTCTAAGTAACACGAGTCTTAATATACTTAAATTAGAGTTGAACAATTTTTGTTTGTGCTATTTCCATCGCTTGTTAAATTATATTGACACATACATAACTGAGAAAAGAAATTTTAGGCATGAATTCTAAAATATTCATGAACATTTAGCAGAATAAGTATTTTTTGAAATATGTAATTTAAAATAAGGCAATCCGCACTTCATACACCTATTTAAAAAATGGAATATATTGTATATATTTTATTCAATATATCCAATTTGTTTTTATTCACTAAATAATATATATGCATATATCCAAAAACAGTTTTCTTTAATTATATAAATCTCTATCTACTTAATTCGAAATATTGCTTTTTATATGAAGATATTTTTTGGATTTTTCTATTTGAAAAAAAATATATATATGTAGTAACCCCGACCAAGCCGACGTGGAATGTACTGGGCAGTCGTGGTCGTGGGTGCGTGATGGGATTCCCGCACGGGGACAGCAAGGAACAGAGGCAGGTCTAGATGGTAGCTCCAAGAGGTAGAGGTAGACCACGGACGAAGGCAGTCGAACCACGGGCGCCGCAATGCCCTAAGCCTACTCACGGATAGAAGGGGGAGGTGAGAGACCCGACCGACCGTATAACGGCGTCACTCTGAAAACAACTACCTTGTCTCTTTTCTGGGCCCTTTTATATTGGATCCCCGCATATGGCGGTGAGTCCTGATTGGCTCTTGTAATCACGCCACCTTTCTGGCGTCGTTGGTTGTCGCCGTCTGGACTACGTCTGCCTCTTTGTTTATTTGTTATATCCATTTTCACAAAGTCGATACATATTTTTATATAGATATGGGGTTATAATAAATATCAAAAGAAGGTTGTGAACTATCTACCTCAAAATATACTACATATATATATATAATAATTATTACTATTTTTTCGTTTTCTTTCATAGTCATCTAAATTTTCTTATTGTTTGTGTTTTATAGATGAGATAACAGACGGTATAGGTATGTATTATAATTATTTATACATAAATATCATAATTTCTATATGTAAATAAATAGGGCGAACGTCTATATATTTTAATCATCAAAAAATATATTTTCAATTTTAATAAACTCTGCATATTTACATATATTAAAAAAACTCTCCTGCAAAATAAAAATGTTATAAATTTATTTAAAATATCTGTATATTTATTTTAAAATAAGTTATTATGTATTTTTTAAATATACACAAATACTATGAGTTAGTTGGTTTTAGGTATTATCGTTTTGTAAACAATAATTTCCTGTTTTATCAAGTATAGCTTCGGTGTTTATAAAATTTTTACTCCATAAAAGTACAAACACCTCATCCAACTTTTTAGAATACTTTGAGAGAATAGAATATCTTGGTTATAAATAAGTTAAATCTTTTTCTCTTTTAAATGGGTGGAGAAAATATATGAATATCTTTTTTTTCTCTGATAATAATAAAGTAAAACCTCTGATAAAAATCAATTTAAAATTAAAATTACCTCTCTACTTTCAAGTTTCACCTTATTCTGAGGTATAATCATTGCATATTGATATGAATTCAATCCAATCCAATCTCCCATATCCAAAACTTTCTTCCTTTTTGATATATATTTTTTTCTTTTCTAGTGTGAATTTGTAGCATTATTGTTTTAAATTTCATTCATTATTAGAACCTAAATATATATGAATTTAGGTTTTGGCTCGATTATCCTAATGGATATTGTGTTTAATTTTGTATTTAAAATAAATAATCTCTATAGATCTATAAAATTCAATAAATAATTTTTTGGATATTTTCAGGCGAAGAAGTTCTTATTGGTAAGTATAAATTAAATTTATAATACAATATAATGCGGCTTATGATTGTAGAACGACTTTGACAATTTTACCGCAAATGTTTCTTTTGAACGAAAAATCGTAATTTATTTTAAGGAGAAATAACAATTATTTCTATCCTTAGGGATGAAGTATTATAGGATGAATTGTGAAGAGTAATGATAATAGGAAAAATAAAAGTGTCCAAACATGAAGGTTCCCATCCCTGGACACTTTATTTTTCCGTTTATCATTACTCTTCACAATTCATCCTTCATACTTCATCCCAAAGAATAGAAATAGTCGTTATTTCTCCTTAAAATAAATTACGATTTTTCGTTCAAAAGAAACATTCGCAGTAAAATGTCAAACGACGTTTTAAAAATTAAATTTTATTGGTAATATATTCTTGATATTAAAAGCAACCTGTGAAATAATTTTCAATTCTTATTTATATCTGTTATTTTCAATGTATATTGTAGTATAAAATTTCATTTTTTATTTCAATTCTATTTCAATAAGAGATTATTAAAAAATAAAGCATTACTTTGACATTTATGTACGAAAAATAATATAATTTTATCACGATATATTTATTTTTTATATTTTTATTTAAAATTTATTAATTATATTTTACTAAGATTCTACGGCTGCATAGCAATATCATTAAAATACTTATAATGTATAAAAAACCATAAGGTATTCCAAAAGGAAAGCAAATAATTTCTCTAGCATCTCAAATTTATTATAACACATATATATTATATAATCTAAAAACTCAAATATTTCTATATTTTCAAAAATATATATTTATTTTTATTCATTGGTAATTTTACTTTTTTTTTATCATCGTTTTTAGAATGACTTTCAGTTTTGTTGTAAATATGCGAAGTTAACATATCTAACTTTTTAAATCACTAATATAGATTTAACTTAATATATTCTATATAATTGTGAAAATAACTAATGTGTAATATTTCTTCAACTAATTAAAAATAAAAAATAACTTGATTGTAAATAATTATATTTTTATTTATCACAACTGCACCTTCAACCCTTCATCTTATCAATCCTTTATCTAACAACAAACATATTATTCATAATATATATATATCAGATAATAAAAAGGCATATATTGGATTCAATAAAAGATTTATTTTGCCAATATTTCGGCTGGCTGAACGCCAACCTTTATCAAGGCATTACATTACACTATTAATGAATTATATTTAAGTACTTATTACAAATTATTTTGAATATAAGATAGACCTCATTATATTTCCTTTAATATTTTAAGATATCTAACTTATTCTGATTATAATTTTTTAATATTTTTTTCATGCACAAATTTTCTTCACCTACTTTGTATTTTAAATTATTTCAACTGTGATATTATAACACTCTGCAGCGCTGAGTTTGTGTATACAATATTGTAATGCCTTAATGAAGGTTGGCGTTCAGCCAGCCGAAATATTGGCAAAATAAATCTTTTATTATCTAATGAATTAAATATGGATTTCTCTATTTTCAAAACAAATATATATATAAAAATGTCTATCTACTAGTCACTTACTCAATACTATTTGTTTATTGGTGTTTTGAATAGAATTACTCATCAAACTACGTAAGTAACCAAACAATATCCTATATATAAAATATTCATGTTCATATATTAATATGCCTCATTTACGCGCACATTTTCAAATTTTAGATTGTCCATTTAAATTAAGTCTTTTTTTTATATAAATGTGTGTTCTATTAAAACCATTTTCCTCTATATGTTAAATTAAAATTTTTTTTTTTTTAATTGTTATATAAAAATATTATTTTATTTAAAATTATATATTTCATAGATACAAATACTCTGCTAAATAGACCGCCAGAGGTCACGCTTCCACTATATAAACTCATTGTTGTTTTATCCCAATGGCCGGCTCAAACCTTTTGTACATTATGTAAATAATCTTTTGTTTTTCCTTGTCCTACTCGCCTTAAGACAGGCAGTATTTTTATCAAACCATGTTTTTTATATATTCCATAAGTTCAATTAAATCTATTTTGATAACTGATTTCATTTAATCATTGCCACGACTGCCCAACAAATATCTCTATTCTCAAAATAATCAGCATCAATAGTCGACACTAGTCGACAATAGTCGACAGGATGTTTACCTGTTTATTTTTTTAAAATAACAAAAGCAAATTTTTCAAATTCAAATATTCAAATTACTACAATCAAAAATAGCCTTATCCAACGAATAATAGTCACAAGCAAAACCAAGAATAACCTACCTCAATCAATCATACTTTATTTAATCAAAAATATTCATCTACAATCAACAATGGCCATCCCCAATCATAAATAGCCAAATTCAAGTCAACATGCCCATCTCCAAGCGGGAATAGACACTACATTCAGGCATACCCATTTCCTACCATATCCAGCAATTTCAAGCAGTCTTCTCCCTTCCAACTCCAGCCATCGCATCTTCCGCCCAGCGGCAGTCATCTCCCGGAAATCCACTCCAGCCATAACCATCCTTTTCAAGGTGCTTTGTATTTACCTTTTACTTATTTATCTCTTTTTACATTTTTAATCCTCATCCATGATTTACAATAGTTTCAATCGCCTGTTTATAGTTATTTCCTATTTGTTAACTCATTCTTAGATACCAATTTTACCATAGCTGTTTTTACCTTTTAAATTACACCATACCTTTAATTCTTATTTTTCTCTGCATAATTTGTACCTAAAAATATATTTCCCATTCCATATTTATACCTTTAAATATTTGCATTTAAGTTAAACTATTTACACCATAGCAGTTTTAAGATAACACGCCATATGTAAAGCAATCGGCCGGGAACACAACAAAAACAAAATATTATATATTTCTCACATCTTCAATATTTTATTAAACTATCTTAGAATCATATTTTCACTATATATTTTCGATCATGACCACAATACCTTATAGCTTCACATTTATATTTAAAATTCCCTAACTTTTGATATGTTATTTTCTTATTTAATCTCTTATCAAAATATGTTTTTATTTACAAAATTTGCATTTTAAACCCCTTTTAAATTTATTTTTAAATGCTATAATATTTTAATGTTTCTTATTTCGCCTAACAAATAAGTAAATTTACCGTAGTAAACATATGTAAATTTCAACTTTTGTTTTGTTCACCTTGAATCTTTTTTTTTCAAATGATCATTTTCTATTCTTACCATTAATGCATTTATCTTTACATGTCCATTCCTTGTTTTCACATGTTGCCTTTTGTACATCAACTTTGTCCACAATTTATTGCTCTTTCCTAAATGCCTTTTTCTTATCATCAAATAATTTTAGCATTGGCATATATATTTTGCCTATTTTTATTCAAATGACCATTCTTTATTCTTACCATTACCTTTTTCTTTAAATATTTACATGTTCATTCTTATTTACATATTTTCCTTTTGTACATAATGTTTCCCTTTGCCTAATGTTTATTGCTTTTCATAAATGCCTTTTTTCTTATAATCATTCAATTTTGCTACCTATCCTTTACCAATGCAATTATTTTGTTTTTAATGTTATCTTTTCTTCAAATTTTCCTTTATATATTTTGTAAATATCATGCATTTTATTATTATTTTTTTTATAATGCCTTTTCCTGTATATATTGGTTCCCATCCAAAAACCAATATGATAATGGAATATCACCCTTTTCTTTCTCAATTTTTGAAAATCATGCATCACTCTCTACCAATAATTGTCATCATTTACATTTATACCATTTTGTACTTTTCTGTCTATTGGTACCATATATAAAAACCAATATGATAAGTGAATATCACCTCTCGTTATTTTCTTTTAATCATTATAACTTATTATTATTTTTTGACTATATTTTTTTATCACCTTTCTCTCTACCCATACTATTTTCTTCACAGGGGGGAAATGTTAAATTAAAATATTTTATTTAAATTGCTATATTAAAATATTATTTTATTTAAAATTATATATTTCATAGATACAAATACTCTGCTAAATCGACCGCCAGAGGTCACGCTTCCACTATATAAACTCATTGTTGTTTTATCCCAATGGCCGGCTCAAACCTTTTGTATATTATGTAAATAATCTTTTGTTTTTTCCTTGTTCTACTCGCCTTAAGCCAGACAGTACTTTTATCAAACCATGTTTTTTATATATTCCATAAGTTCAATTAAATCTATTTTGATAACTGATTTCATTTAATAATTGCCACGACTGCTCAACAAATATCTCTATTCTCAAAATAATCAGCATCAAGTATTAATTCTATATAACTAATTATCAAAAATCAAACAGAAAATTCTTTTTTTTTCTATTATAACATATATATGTGTGTGTTCTCTTAATGCCATTTTATTCTATATATAAATATATAAAACACTAGCGGACGTACCCGGCTTCGCCCGGGTTTTACCCGAGTAAAGGTTTGTCTAACGAATCTCTCGATAGAGTGAACATTTTTTCCCGGTCTCTTGAAAAATACTCGATAAGTTGAATAAAATCAATATTAATTGGTTCCCTCGGTAATTGGAAATTAAAGAAATAGTACCTTGCCTTGGAATTGTATCATTATTATTGTATGGATGTACCCGGCTTCGCCCGGGTTTTACCCGAGTAAAGGTTTGTCTAACGAATCTCTCGATAAAGTGAACATTTTTTCCCGGTCCCTTGAAAAATACGCGATAAGTTGAATAGAATCATTATTAATTGGTTCCCTCGGTAATTGGAAGTTAAAGGAATAGTATCTTGCCTTGGAATTATATCATTACTCTTGTTTCGAATAAATTGCTGTGTCATCCTGAATTTTGTCTTTCCTAATTTTCTACATTACAAAATCATCGTATCATCATGATAATATTTAGAGCAGATTGTTGAATTATAACAGATAAATTAGAATATTTATCTTGATTATTTTTAGGCGAAAGGTTATTTCAAAATTTTTATTTGCTAGAAACCTTCCCAGTACTATACTAAATAACTTCCCAAAGTTTCATGGCATTCCAATGAGTGGTTTGGTCAGGCATAAAGGACAGACAGACAGATATATTCATTTATATATATATATATAGATTATTATAAACAGATTTCATATATTATTAGAAAAAAACAATATGCGTTCTTTTATTCTCATATAGAAGAACTCTCCTATATATAATATTGCTATGTATGGAAGACATTTTTATGTATACATAAATATAAATTAATTAACACACATGTGTTAAAATTTAAATTTTTTTAAATATAAGTCTTTTATATAAGTGTGTGGCTTGATCATGAAAAATTATCATTAATAAAACAATTTGTGTGCTATTTATTACTATGTAATAATATTAAACATTCTGTTTTATTCTTCAGTGGACAATGGAGGTGATACAGGTAATTATGTTTTATATATTTCGTACATCAAGAGGTGAATATATCATTTTTAAAAATCTATATATTCTTTAACCTGTTTATTGTTAAACGATTAATATCTAATTAATCTTGTGCATATTTCCATTGTTCAATACTTATCGAATATATTTACAATTTTGATACATAGCAATAACGTGAATCTATATAAAACAAATGAAAATATCAAAATTCGGATGTTTCTTTACACAAATAAATCAAACTTCTACTGTCCTTTCTGAGATGGAAACACATTCCTGCCTATAAAGCCTATGTCCATAGTTTGATCAAACCTATTTATAAGATTCCACCCTTCAGTGTTTCATATAGTATGATATAAAATAAGATTGATCCAATACAGTATTAGAGTTCTGAAGAAGCGGTCTGGTATATTAAATTGACGAAACCTCTGGGAGGTTTCACCACTAATTAGTCAAGTCCTCTCAATATTTTTTCATCACAGTAAGGTCAGTAGAATTTTGATTTATTTGTCAAAAGAAACATTCACGTTTTCGTGTTTTCATTTGTATTATATTTAGAATTTTATTATTGTCCTTATTATGTAATTCTAAGCAAAATATTCATCTAAATTAGATTCGTATTATATTATTTATTCGTCATTTTGAATGGAAAGGCAGCTTCCTTATATATGAAAATATTAAAAGATTGTTGATATTCAATTTATTAATCATATCTGTATAATGAACGAGAGTGAGTTATTAAGTTGATTCAAAATAGGTTTTGAAATGTGCGAAAAAAATTTTATTATATCAATTAATCTTAATATATATCGCATTTTAATAGAAAGCCATTCAAATAGTCTTCTTCTTCTTTCTTATCTCCACTCAATCATATTACGGTATCAAGCTTGTAAAGCTCGAGACTTTGATTGTTTTTGCCGAGGAAGAGTAGAGTGACAACCATCATGACTGGGTGAAGTAGAATGCGTCTGCCATTAAGACTGGAGCACTACTCAGTGGCAGGTAGACTTAGCTCCGAAAAAGATGGCCGCCTCTGACATGAGCAACAGACGCCATGTGCAGTCGCTCCTAACATGGAGTACAAACGCTGCTCATCCTGTATCCCTGGATTAGGAGCCCTCACAGGATATTATCAGCCGGGCCAGCTGAGCCCAGGTTTTTTAGTGATCTTGTTACTGCTCCCCCTCCCGCTTTTTTCATTTGGGCTTGGGACCGGCAAAGGCGGATTTATTCAAATACATGTAGTTACTTCTATTATTCAGAACATTTTTTCGAAAATATAATTTTATATGTATTTGAAATACATTTGTTTTATAAAAATAGTTGTGAATGTGTTGTGTTTTGATAATATAAATATGAATATGATATTCGCGTATATATTCAATTTATAATTCAGACCATAAATTTTAAAAATGTTCAGTTTATAATATTATATTTTATTTTCTAAATCTCTATTGATATATATTTAGGGTATAAAATAGGTATAAAAATTTAAATATATAAATAATATATATTATTAAATAAGAAAGCTAAAGATACCACGTTTAAAAAATATATATAGAGAAATATTAATTAAGCAATAAGTATCTTTAACACACACGTAAATTTTATTGGTTAACATAAATTATTTAATTGGGAATTGAAACCTTCAGAATATATTAATATATATTCCTTCGATATGATTTGAAAATATTATTGACAAGATATATCAGACACATTTTTATTTTATTTTTTTCTCAATTATATCTTCTACGCTTCTTAACTTTTATGTTTGAAATTTTTGAAGGTGGCTCAAGTGAATCTAAAGGTGGATATAAAATATCATTTTCATTCTAATATATATATATATATATATGTACAATTATTTGTATAAATATTTTATAACACAATATAATGCGGCTTATGATTGTGAAACGACGTTTGACAAGTTTTGCCGCAAATGTTTCTTTTGAACGAAAAATCGTAATTTATTTTAAGGAGAAATAACGACTATTTCTATATTTAGGGATGAGGTATGATAAGATGAATTGTGAAGAGTAATGATGAACAGAAAAATAAAAGTGTCCAGAGATGGGAACTTATTTTTCCATTTATCATTACTTTTCTCAATTCATCCTTCCATACTTCATCCCTAAGGAATTAAATAGTCGTTATTTCTCCTTAAAATAAATTACGATTATCCGTTCAAAAGAAATATTTGCGTTAAAACTTGTCAAACGTCGTTTTATAAATATTTTGAATAAATTTGCATATTGTATTAGAAAAACTATCATCATAAAACTGTCACAATGATGCCACATATATATTATGTGATGAGAACCATATCACCATATCATCCTTTAATTTCAAACTTGATTTGACAGAAAACCTGATTCAATTAAATATATACAAATTAAAATCAATAAAATAATTAATTTATTAATTAATGCCCTTATGTAACATATTTTCTATGGAAAAATTATATATTTTAATCGCAATGAATTTCGAATTTTATCTACTGATTCATATGATTATCAGATATTTGTGTATATGGTTTTTTAATATATTTTAAATTTATCATCCGAATGTCAAAAGTTCATACGTTATTTATTATCAGAATTTATCAGAGATTATGCTTTATTAAAATCAATTATATACATAAGCCATAACGATTGTTTATTGATCCATTGTCATGATTTTTATTTATTAAATTTTCAAAGCTTAAATACATATTTTGAAATTGATAGGATAAATATCAATTTATTTCAATGAGCTTGTAAATATTATCTTATGAAAAGGGAAAACACCGATGGAAAGGTGAGCTTAGTTATTATCCTGGACGTCCGAAAAAATGACAAAATAGAAAATAGTATTATATATAGAGATTAAATGATAAATAATTTTATTTTTTGTTCTAGGAAAAGGCTCAGGTAAGATATTTTGATTAGTAAATAATTACTAAAAAGGTTTTTAACATATAAATCAATTGATAATATAGAATTTTACAATTAGTAAGTTATGATTGTTTTTCTTCTGATCACAAAGGTTCATATTAGTGAAAATACAACTTTATGCATGATATTTTATAATTTATTTATCTTGTTTAAGACTAAAGCCTCCTTGAGTTTATATACCACTAAATATACGTATTCAATGAATTTTAAAATTTATAAAATATTTCAGGAAACAGACAATAACTCTAAAATACAAGCGGGGATCAATAAATAAGGTGAATTATCTTATTTCTTAAAAAATAAAAAAGCAAAAATAATTTAAACCACAGAATATTAAAATATAACATCGAGAGACTATTTAAGGTGTTCTGTTCTTTTGTTCCCACGCGCGGCGCGAGACTTATAAATAAACTAAAATGGAAGCTCCCTTGAAGAATGGACCACGCTTGAACAACGTGCAGTTATTCGTTTCTTGAATGCGGAAGGTTTTCAAACATCTCAAATATGCCAAAGAATGAAAAATATCTATGGTGAGTCTTGTTTGTTTAAAAAAAAACATTTATAAATGGGTTAACGAGTTCAAAAATGGACGAAATACATGTACCGATATTGAGCGACCTGGACGACCAAGTGTTACAGCGACGCCAAGAACGATAAATGCGGTTGAAAACTTAATTTTGGAGGATAGAAAAATATCCATTTTTACCATAGCCGATAATTTGAATATAAGCTATATACTGTGCACACCATTATTTAAGAACAATTGCAATTTAGAAAAATATGCTGCAGATGGATTCCATATTTCCTTAATATGGACTAAAAACTTAACCGTATTCGGGTTTCAAAGGCTCTGTTAAAGTGGTATGAAGAGGAAGGTGATCATTTCCTTGACCAAATTGTAACTGGAGATGAGAGTTGGTGTTATCATTATGATCCTTCGACAAAACGTGCATCTATGGAATGGAAACGAGGCGACTCTCCAAGACAAAAAAAAAAAATCAGGTCTCAACGTTCGGCCGGTAAAGTTTTGTTAACAATTTTTTGGGATGTTGATGGACCAATCTGTCTTGATTTTTTATCCTCAAAGCAACGTATGAACAGCTACCTTTATTGTGACATTCTTGTAAATAAGCTAAAGCCCGGTATAAGAAACAAAAGAAGAGGGAAGCTTAGTAAAGGTGTTATCTTCCTTCATGATAATGCAAGGCCGCATAATTCATGTAAAACTGTATCTACAATCATTAAATTAGGTTTTGAAGTTTTAGAACATCCTGCATATAGTTCAGACCTTGCCCCCTCTGACTATTTCCTTTTTGGACTACTAAAGAAGGAGTTAAAGGGAAAGCGATTTGACTCGGATGAAGATGTCCAGAAAGTGGTGCAAGATATTTTTCACACGCTTCCTAAGAGTGCCTATAAAGAGGGTATTTACAAGTTGCCAGAACGATGGCGACGATGTATAGAAAGCCAAGGTGATTATTTTGAATAAATCAAGTCCTATTTTTTAATATCATTCTTATTTTTTTTAATAAATTATAATTCACCTTATTTATTGATCCCACTTTGTATATTTGATACACAGTGAACTATATTGAAGACAAACGAGATAAACAAACGTTAACAACTTTTCAATTCCTAAGTTTTTCCATAAGAATATATTGTTCACACCTGAAAGGGATTGATATAACCATTTGAGAATGATGCTACAATATTTCCATAAAATATTTATAAAAATAATCATATTGGTGAAATTGATATAAACAATTATCATCAAGGAAACATTTTAAAGTATATCTATACACCTTCCATTGATTAATTTGGCAATATTATAAATATATCACATATAAAAAATATCATTATCATTTTTACGTGTTAAATAATTTATTTTATGTTTTATATTTGAAGAAAGTGCCGCAAAGGAATCTGAAGGTAAATATAATAGTCATATTATTTCGAATATTAATTTTATATACCAATAGACACATTCAGTTAAAATATATATTTTTTAAATACATAGAGGTTATTGATATTTTATTTCAAAAGGTAATGTTAAACATATCACATTCAAAATGTTAATATATAGGGTTACATTTATACAATTTTTTTAATAAAATGAAAGGAATCAAAAGCACGAATGTTTATTTTATACATAATACAAATTCTACGGTCCTTACTGCGATGAAATATTTTACTTTTTACTATAATACTATTTATAACATTTTTTATATAATTTCTATATATTTTTTTTATTACCAGTTGCAAATAAAACACGCTATATCCGATCTGGATAATTGTGCGTTAAACTATTTACAATAATTCATATTGTATTAGAATAGGTAACAGAATTATGAAAAAGAAAATAAACAATTAAGAAAAAGAGCATTGAATAAACATATACATTAAACAAATAAGCAACATCATAAGCAGATAGAAGAAATCGCAATGTAGTTATTTACAGTATGTTAGGCAATGATAGAAGTTGATTTAATGAAGTTATTTGATATATTTATTATCGTGGAGAAGGAAAGTTGATCAAGTTGAGTTATTTACAATAAGTTATATTCTAAAGTAACTTATTAATTATTTACATTGATTTAAGACAAGTCGCAGAGTAGTGTAGTTCCTCAAGCTGCATGAAGCTGTTTATGATAAATATTAGGGCATAAAATACTTATCGAATAAACGTTTAAATAATAAGCATTATTGTATAAATTTATTATTTTAGGACATCGATCAAATGTATCTTATAAACAAGTTCTTAATTTTTTTTTATTCCAATCATATTTTTAACACAATTTGGAAAAACATAATAATAAGATTTATTTAAATTCAAATTTTACATTTAAAAATTTTGACTTTTAGTATGTATATAAATATAATAGTATGAATATTATATTAATATACGATATATTGAATATTATAATTAATTAGTAAATATATTACCTTTGAACACGCATATTAGCTATATTATTTATGTTTACAAATAAATGTTTTTCTGAAAACATATATACAATTTCTATTGATTTATAATTGATATAAAATAAGTTTTGTTATATTTGTGTTTTAGAAATATCAGATGCCGAATTGGAAGGTTAATATGAATTACCATCCAATATTATATATACAATTTTTTATATATACTCATTTTTATTAATCAACACACAATTATTTTAAAACTGTGATATACTTTAAGAGAAAGAAAGTGGCATCTCCTTATCGTGCAATTGAAAGTTGCTGATGGCTTTTGTTGAATTTTTATTGTCTAATATTATTTTTATTCTACAAGGGGGGATCAATAAATAAGGTGAATTATCTTATTTCTTAAGAATTAAAAAAGCAAAAATAATTTAAACCACAGAATAATAAAATATAACATCGAGAGACTATTTAAGGTGTTCTGTTCTTTTTTCCCACGCGCGGCGCGAGACTTATAAATAAACTAAAATGGAAGCTCCCTTGAAGGATTGCACCACGCTTGAACAACGTGCAGTTATTCGTTTCTTAAATGCAGAAGGTATTCAAACATCTCAAATATGCCAAAGAATGAAAAATACCTATGGTGAGTCTTGTTTGTCTCAGAAAAACATTTATAAATGGGTTAACATGTTCAAAAATGGACGTATTCCACATTTCCTTAATTCGGACCAAACACTTAACCGTATTCGGGTTTCAAAGGCCGCATACATCATGTAAAACTGTATCTACAATCATTAAATTAGGTGTTGAAGTTTTAGAACACATCCTGCATATAGTCCAGATCTAGCCCCCTCTGACTTTTTCCTTTTTGGACTACTAAAGAAGGAGTTAAAGGGAAAGCGATTTGACTCGGATGAAGATGTCCAGAAAGTGGTGCAAGATTTTTTCACACGCTTCCTAAGAGTGCCTATAAAGAGGGTATTTACAAGTTGCCAGAACGATGGAGACGATGTATAGAAAGCCAAGGTGATTATTTTGAATAAATCAAGTCCTAATTTTTAATATCGTTCCTATTTTTTAAATAAATTATAATTCACCTTATTTATTGATCCCACCTTGTATAATTGTAATAATCTGTGACTTAAATTCTGTGGTGTCAGGAATGTATATATATATAGGTGAGAGGGAATAGAGATGTGTGGTTAGAGAGATGTTATTGTACCAGTAATGTTTACTTAGATATATTTAGTAATTTAGGATCCTTGTATCTTCAATAAAGAAGATTTATATTTTAGAAGAGAAATAATTATTGGGATCCACCACCAACAGCTTTCGCCATCTGTCGGAATAAATATCCCTTTTTCCCTGGAGGCCTGATATATTTTTACTCAATATTAATACAAGGACATATCATCTATTCGTTTATTTTTTATTCATTCCAGAATTGGCCAAATACCCATTCTTGATTAATCAAAAAAAGGTAACTGCGTACACAAATACGTACCTAATCAAGAATGGGTATTTGGCCAATTCTGGAATATTTGAAAATCAACGAAATAGTTGAATTTATTCCGATAGATGGCGCTAGCCATCAGTAACTTTCAGTTGCCCGATAAGGAGACGCCCCCTCCCCTTTTTTTCTTAATTTATGCACCTTATCCCAGTACAATATCACATTTGTACTATTTTTCATATAATGATAGACTTTGTTTTATTACAACTTTGTTTTAATGGTTTTTTCGTGTAGAAATAACCAGAATACTTTTAGGTAAGTATATACAATATATTATTTTGAATATGTAAAATATATCATGAATATGGGCAATATATGTAAGTAATAGTATACAGTTAAACCTGTCTATAGCGCCCCCTCTAAATAGCGCCTCCCTCTCTATAGCGCCTAAATTTAAATACGTATTACGATGCAATTTACATTAAAAGTGACCTGTCTATAGCACCCCACTCTATAGCACCCTATTTTGGTGAGTCCCGAAAGGGGGCGCTATAGACATGTTCAATTGTATATATTTTATAATGGTGGGGTTTAAACAATTATATATTTATATCACATATATATCTTCCATATATATCTATCCTTATAAAATATATCTAATTAATATATTTATTATAATTATTTTCTTTCAAAATATGTATATGAATAATTTTAAATGCCAAGAAAGATGTTAATATGAATTAATTATTTTAAATTAATATATTTGAACAATTTTATAGAAAAACTACTTCTTCAACGCCTTTTTAATACCTTTCTCTAAAATATTATGTATATATATTTTTAATTGACAAATAAATTTATAAAATATACTTAAATGTTATAATACCTTGATAAAGGTTGGAGTTCAGACAACTGAAATATTGATAAAATAAATAAAATTTTGATCCAATATATGCCTTTTTATTCAAATATATATATATTTCTTGTGACATATATCAAATACATTTGTTTGTTTATAGAATTATTTGAAAAAACAAGTAAGTAGTACATAATAAAGATGTTTATTTTCTAAATATATTAATAATCTATATTACTCTTTATATATTATTTTTTTCGTGCCTTCCATAATATGATTTAACTTCAAATGTTTTAACTTAATATTCAATATAAATGTGTAAACATTTTTTTCGATTTGCAATAAGATATTAGAATTGAATACAGTTTACCTGAATTATATAAACATGACTATTAACTTCTTCATATCAAAAGGAAATAAATATTAATGAATAGTGATTTAAATGTATCAAGCTTTATTTTGGCCTTAATATTAAAGATATATTCGGGATTTATTATACAAACACTTATTAATATTTAATAAATATATTAAACATTTTACCTATATTTAACTACGTAATTAGTTAGTGAATTTTTAAAATAATGTTGTTATCTTAAAAAAATACATGTTATAGTTCACTAAGGGAATTTAAAAATATAAATAATATATGTATATATTGATAGAACAAAAGCTGATATTAATAAAAGACAATTCGCTGAGGGAAAAGGTTCTTCTGTATATATATATACTAGCCTAATGACCCGGGCAACGCCCGTGTTTTACGCGATTGAATGTTTTGATTCAAATACTCTTTGTTACAATTATAATTTGGCGCCTTAAATAAATGCATATGTTAGTTAATAACTATAGCCTATGTGCTTTATCTGTCTATGTACTGTTGGCTTCCGTAAGCGTCTCTTACTGGGAAAAAGAAAGAGAGGATTCCATTTGGTTATTAACTAATATATGCATTTATTTAAGGAGCGACCCGCTCCAACACAATAGTTACCAAAACGAAAATGCGAGTGGGGGGGGGGCAAAGGTGGCGTGATCGTAGCCGACCAATAGGAGGGCGCCATTCCAAAAAAAAAAAAGCAAACCGTGACAGAGGCGACGAAGAATGACGCTCGTAACTGTATATAGAATAGGCTATACAAGCTTTCGGGCTCAACAGCCCTTTGACAGGAATAACTACGCTACTGAAGTTTTTCGAATCTAAGCCATATATATATGTCATAATATATGCTCTTCCAGGAATAATAAAGTAAATCTACAGTCGACCAGAGAGAGAGAGAACGCAGCTAAAGTACGGTCATTTTGGGACACCAACGACCACATTCCAGGCGGCGACCGCAGGGCTTTTCTTGGAACCCTCAGAACTATTTTTGGGACAGTTTGGGGGTGGTGGCGACAACAAACGGCCGTTCAGCGGCCATCTCCTCGCGCTACCTCTCTCTCGCTTGTTACCTGAAATTCCTCTACCTATTTGTGGCGTGATTATTTCCCTTTCCCCACCACATTATTATCACTATATTGCCACATTGAAAGTCGACAGGATCATCACAGAAGAGTCGACAGGATCATATCACAGAAGAGTCGACAGGATAAGACCTGGCCGGGAAGCAAATCCCTCATATACCGGAGTATGAAGAAACAAGAAGCCAAGCCACGATGATCGACCAAACCCAACTCAACTGTAACCACTCCTCTTCGAGCCCTCAACCCCTTCTTCGCCAACCTTTGAACCGTGATCCCGAAGAAGTATTCACCAACGACGGAGATGAAACTACATCCCACTTCTCCCAGCACTAGATCTGCCCAAGAACGATCACCGTGCCAGGGCAGGATACCTTCCTCCATCATGGACAAGACTCCTCCATATCCCTGCCGCTACTGTGATGTACAACACTGGTACGCACAGTGTCACAGACAGAACTCTCCCGAAGCGCCATGAACTTACCTGCGCCCTAAACCAACATAACTCGTGAGTGTAATTGTTTTAACTCCTACCATTCATTCTTTAAATAAGTCATTCCTTGTAAATTGTCCCAATATTTACATAATTAGCTCCATTTATTCTCTCCACGCCTATTAACAATGATTTTATTCTCCATATTATTTATCTAGATATTTGTAACTCATTTAATTAGTTACCTTACCAGTAGAATTTAACAATCGTCATTTTAATTAAATAATTTCCATTTTAACGTAACTCTTTAAAAAAAATTGGAAATTTACCTATTAATGCTTCACGATTTTTTACTATTAACAATAGATTTTTCATAATCAATTTATCTATAAAAATATGCCTCCAGCACCTAAACCTTTGTATACCTACTTGTATATGACCTCTCCTACTTGTAAGCAAGGCTCACGAAAGATAATTTATTTCCCTAAACGACGCAAAATTCACCCCGTAATTCAGGCGTCGAAGAATTCCAACCACCACGTGAGCCTTGCTTACAACCAACCCTTGGTGACTCTTATCTATCTTCCCCTGAATGCCCCTCTCATTCTTACAACTTTGTTGACCTTATACCAGCTCAGGACCTTTTATATAATTATTGATTAATCAATTATCGAACAACGCCCAGAACTGACTATCCCTTATCAGCAATTATTGTATTCTTTTAAAGATATTTTCCCTACCAATAAATTCAATGTATTACCACTCAACATAACCCCTGTAAAACTCAAAATTATTTCCGATAAGGTTATTTCCCTCCGACCATACCGAACTCCCTATGCCTACCAGAAGGAAATTCAGGACCAGGTATCTCAACTTCTAAAACATGACATAATCACCCCCTCCTCTAGCCCATATTCCTCTCCTGTGACACTCGTTCGCAAACGCGATAACACCATGCGTCTCTGCATTGACTTCCGCCGCGTGAACGAACTAGTACCCTCGGATTTGCATCCTTTGCCATTGATAGAAACGGTACTGGATAACCTGTCGAAAGCCAGAGTATTTAGCACCGTTGACATAAGCAATGCATACTATCAAATCCCCATCGCGGAGGAGAGTCAACCACTACTCTCTTTCGTGACCCAACAAGGGCAATATAATTTCAAACGCTTACCCTTTGGATTCAAATCAGCACCCCAAATTTTCGAACGTGTGATTACCCAGTTGATCCACAAACACCACCTCTCTTTCATAGCCCATTATTATGACCACTTCGTTATTTTTCTGACTCCTCAGAACAACACCTTACACACCTTCGACTTTTCTTTAAATTCTGTTTAGCGGAAAATCTCCAACTTAACCTTAAAAAATGTAATTTTTATCAAAATGAAATAGATTTTCTCGGCTACCACATCACCTCAGGGACTTACACACCTAATATTGAAAATACCGAAATCATCAACGCTATTAGAACCCCTATCAACATTAAAACTCTACAATCATTTTTAGGGGCCGTCAAAGTATATCATAAATTCACCCCAGAATATGCTAGACTTCGCCACCCCTTAAATCAATTACTAAAAAAGAACGCCAATTGGCTTTGTAGCCCGAATTGTCAACAAGCCTTTGATAAATTGAAGCAACACCTCGCAACACAACCTGTGTTACATCTATTTCAAAAAGGGCTCCCATGCCAGGTCTATTGCGACGCTTCCACGCAGGGCATCGCAGGTGTACTCAAACAAGTACATCCTGACGGTAACATCTACCCTGTACAATATTACAGTCGCGCGTTGCGTTCCTATGAGCGTAATTACACTATATCTGAACTGGAGTGCTTAGCCATTGTAGAGTGCGTTGACAAATTCCGAGTGTACCTCCTAGGTACAAGGTTTGTCATCTACTCGGATCATCACGCCTTACAATGGCTAAAGACCATAAAAGACCCCACTGGACGCCTCTTTCGTTGGAGCCTTCGACTCTCAGCTTACGACTATGAGGTAAAATACCTCAAGGGCTCGCGTCAGTACGAAGCGGACCTACTCTCCCGTAACCCTTTCTGCGGATTTTATCCACAGGTCAAATAAAAGATCATCAGGGCGAATTACGGAGGGACACAAGGTATATCCTCAATGACAAGGACCTTATGACCATCACATGACGGGGTGTCACTAAAATAATTGTTCCACCATCACTCCGTGGCACCTTACTACAACGAGCCCATCGCGATTTCAATCACCCCGGCATTTCGCAGATGACCAGACTGATCGCAGCCCAATACTATTGGGACGGCAGGACAAATGACATCAGGACACATGTAAGAACCTGTTCAGTATGCCAATTAGTCAAACCACCAAAAGGACCTATCTACGGAGAATTGGGACAACTCCCCCCAGCGGTCCTGCCATACGAACTAGTGTCACTAGATACTATTTCTGGATTCGCGAAATATGGAAATTCTCAGACCTTCTTACATGTCGTAGTGTACCATGCCACACGGTACGCTTGGGTATTTCCATCACGGTCCACCAGCATTCTCACCTATACCCAAGTGATTAAAAAGGTGATGCAGTTTGGTTCTCCTAAACGACTTTTGACGGATAGAGCTCCTGCCTTCACCTCTCAGAAATTTCTTGATTTTTGATTAGACATAACATTGGCCAACTTCTCACGACAAGCAACAACCCTCAGGCCAACGGATTAAGTGAACGACTAAACGCCACGATTACTGGCAAACTTAAACTGTTGCGCCTCCAACAGCCTAAGACGGCCTGGACCAAACTACTACCTCAGGTCCTTCAGGCTTATAACCATACCCCACATTCTGTGACCGGGTTTCCACCGTCATACCTTTTGTTAGGTAGTTTTCCGCTACAACTATCCGAGCATGTACAAAACTACCCAAAAATCGACGACGCCAGAGAATTGGCCTATCAAAGGACACACAAACGACAATTACGCGACAAAGCGAGATTCGACCAAAAACATAGAGCTTCCGATTTTGAAGTAGGCGATCTCGTTTTGGCAAAAACATACAACCATCCAGACACCGGTAAACTGGCACCTTTCTTCTCAGGACCTTATGAAATACTGGAGATAATTTCCCCTCAAATCGTACGGATCAACCGCTCTAACCGACCTCTAAGTCGTGAGGCAGATACAATTCATGTCAACAAATTAAAACACTATACGGAAAACGAACAATTTATTTCACTGCCCGTAAATGATCGAGACCAACCCTAAAATACCTTCAATTTCCCATATAAATACTTCAATCACACTCTAATCCATACTAAAACGGCTATTAACTCACGAAAGCAACATGACTACACTTACAATCAAGATGCTCAAAGATATTTGAACCGCTTATCCCCTGAAATCTTTACCAATTACTAACCTGACAACGAGACTTTACGAACCCAGTAGTATCTGAATAATTAAGGTAGAAAGGCCCAGGGTAAGTTTCCCCTCACTCTGTCCGCCTATATTCTACCTTTGCATCTTGAACTATTTTATCTTCGAAAATTAAATACAAGTCCATTCGACTTCCTCACCTACACACGGGACTTTTCCCCTTGGAATCGCTACACAAGTAACTGCATAGATAAGGTAGAATGGCCCAGGGCAAGTTTCCCCTCGCTCTGTTCGCCGAAGTGCTAACATTGTATGTAGTTCTGTATTTACCTCAGTCCTGAGCTCACACAATTTCCAACCTCAACCTCATTTCTCGTACTCTACACCTATAGCATAGAAAGCCCATGCCAAGTTTCCCCTTGCCATGTCCGCCTGAAATATAGCTTAAAGTGTAGAGTTCCCAGCCTTAATGATCTCCAGAATTTCATCATGTGTTTGTGACTCCCCTTCTCCTTGTTCACACTCCTCAATGTCATTTCCCATAAAGTACATTAGATTTTGTTGTATAAAGCCTTTTATAACCTTGATATTTTCAAAAATTTCCTTAAATGTCAAACTCTCCGGTGTTGTTAAACTGCTTGTAAATAATATTTACTTGTGTACTATACAATATTTTATTTACATAAAACTATGTCACCATTACCTTAACTAATTTCAACTGTAAAATTATTTTCTCTATTCCTGGCTTCTCCAGCTTTAAGTATACTTAAACCATGTTCAGCCTTCTTCAACGGAGGTCCATATGTCATAATATATGCTCTTCCAGGAATAATAAAGTAAATCTACAGTCGACCAGAGAGAGAGAGAACGCAGCTAAAGTACGGTCATTTTGGGACACCAACGACCACATTCCAGGCGGCGACCGCAGGGCTTTTCTTGGAACCCTCAGAACTATTTTTGGGACAGTTGGGGGGTGGTGGCGACAACAAACGGTCGTTCAGCGGCCATCTCCTCGCGCTACCTCTCTCTCGCTTGTTGCCTGAAATTCCTCTACCTATTTGTGGCGTGATTATTTCCCTTTCCCCACCACATTATTATCATTATATTGCCACATTGAAAGTCTACAGGATCATCACAGAAGAGTCGACAGGATCATAACACATATACATACAACGAAGCAGGAAATATAAGACAGATATGCAAAAAACTGAAGTTTTACATATCTGTCTTATATTTCCTGCTACCCTGTGTGCATATATATGGATTAGATTCGAAAAACCTCAGTACCGTAATTATACCTGTCGAAAGATGTTGACCCCGAAAGCTTATATTGCCGTTATATATATAAAGAAAATTTTCCCTCAGCGATTTGTCTTTTAATAATAATTATACCGAAGGGATTATATTAACAACAAAAGTTGATATATTTTTCTCTAAGGTTGTATACAAATAGCCATTGTTTGTGTGCTAATTATACGTAATCGTTGTTTTTAAATATATAAATGATATTTATTGAATACTCATAACGCGTTAGAAAATACCTTTTAAATGTATTATAGTAAAGATTAAAAAGGCATATCCTGACCGCTAACATGCCCAATATAGATGGAAGAGCACCATCAAATGGAACAAAAATAAACTAAACGTTCATTTAACTTGTTCCGTGATATTTGACCAACCCAATTAATATAAGAACAGCTCAATTTTTTCTATTTTAAAAATATATTTACATATATTATAGTATATTGAACGAATAAATTTTAATTTCAATTCATTGTTTTCTGAATGTGTATAGTTTAATATTTTTTAACGATTGTAAATATAATGACAATAATATTGAAATTATTTATACATTTCTGTTAGGAATTTTATAAAAAGGATAAATATAGGAAATATAAATCATATAACTAAAATATATAAACGGTTCAAATTTTCTGGAAGAGTCAGGCTTACTTTTTGATTTTCTTCTAAAATTTGTATATTTTACTCTAATATATGTATATTATTTTGTTTATAAGATGTACCGGAGAAGCTAGAAAGTAAGTTTTTACAACGAGCACTTTATTTATTATATGTATTTTTATTCGGTAAATATAAAATAAAATATCTATATTACAGTAGAAATTGGATTATTCGAACGTCTCTAATTCAAAAAGGTCTATAATTTGAAAATTTATTTTGGTCCCTAGAATTTCATAGGAATATAAATTTCCGTTTTTAATTCGAATTTATTTTTTGGTCTCTTAGCTTCGAATTATTGAATTTCAATCTTATATTAAATTTTATATTTCCTGAACAATAGGATTTAATATATCTTTGTATTAAGCTTAATATTCATATATCATGTGTTCAAAAAGTATCGCGACTTTTGTGTTTTTTCAAAAATTATTTATTTATTCATGAATACCTATTTTGTCCCCTTCAAAGTAATCCCCATGAGATATTATACACTTGTGCCAACGGTTTCTCCAATCTTCGAAGCACTTCAGAAAATCATTTTTTAAAATCTTTTTCAGCTCCTCCTTCGATGCCGTCTTCATCTCGTCAAGCGTACGTAACGTGGTCCTTTCATGGGCCTCTTCAGTTTAGGGAACAAGAAAAAGTCACAGGGGGCCATATCTGGGGAATACGGTGGCTGAGGCATCATTATTGTGTTGTTTTTGGTCAAAAAGTCGCGCACAAGCAACGATGTGTGAGCAGGGGCGTTATCGTGGTGCAAAAGCCAATTTTTGTTCTTCCACAAATCCGGGCGTTTCTGGCGGATTGCTTCGCGCAAATTGCGCATAACTTGCAGGTGATATTCCTTATTGACCGTTCTATCCTGTGGCAAGAACTCATGATGCACCACGCCCCTGCAATCGAAGAAAACTGTCAGCAAAACTTTCACATTCGACCGAACTTGGCGCGCTTTTTTCGGTCTTGGTTCGTGCGTGAGATGATTGAGCTTTGGTTTCCACGTCATAACCATAAACCCCACGCTTCGTCACCAGTTATGACCCTCTGGAGCAAATTTGGGTCGTCGCGGACAGAGTCCAACATCTCATTAGCAATGTTCATGCGATTCTGTTTTTGGTCGCAATTGAGCAATTTTGGTACGAATTTCACGGCGACCCGTCTCATGCCCAAATCATTGATAAAAATCGAATGGCACGAGCCAATCGATATGTTTAGGTCCTCAGCAACTTCTCTAACGGTGATTCGACGATTGGCCAATATCATATTCTCCACATCATTAATTTCTTCGTCTGTTGTTGAAGTGCTCGGGCGTCCGGCACGCTCTTCGTCGTTCACATCTTCTCGGCCTTCTGAGAACATTTTGTACCACCGATAAACGTTGCTTCGGTCCAAGGTAGCTTCTCCGTATGCCACAATCAACATTCGGAATGCATCCGCGCACTTAATTTCGTTTTTCACACAAAATTTGATACAGGTTCTTTGATCCATTTTTTTTAATAGGTAAAAATCGAAGACGATCCAAAACACCTGCAAGCAAAGCAGCTGTCAACAATTAAGTGAACATTCAAAATGGCCGAGCTTGTCGGCATAAGTGAGATACATGAGTACCAACATAAAGCCACAAAAAGATCGAAATTCGAATATACGTAACCCGCGAAAATTCAAAATTCCCGATTCCTTTTGAACACACCTTTCATCTTCTTAAAGAGTTTCAGCCCTTTACTGAATTTTGAAAAAGCTTCTTTCAAATAACATTTATGGAATCAATCTGGGTTTATTATATCGATATCAAATGAAATGTTTATGTAAAATATATTGTCACAGCCGACATAGGTTCACGTGAATATTTTCATTAATAATTAAACTTATTAAACAAATCAAGGTTGATTTGTTTATTCTTTGTTAACATAATGCAGCCACGGCGTTCTTCATTCTTTTTGTAACCTCACCAAAATAAAGCGTTAGCTTTTTAATGAGAACTCGTTCTGGTTTATTCTAATGTACAATGGAAACCGCTGAACAAAACCAATCTACATATCAAGGTGTAAAAATATATATAAATATATAAAGAAATATAGATAAAGAATTCTTCCTGATTTGAAATTAAACGAAAAAAAAAAAAACATGGTGAAGGAAGACGAGTTACTTTTATTGATGCATAGGTGCAATCACCTATCTAACACTCAATAATTACAATCAGGATATTTCCTTTACTCTAGAAACAGAAACTAACTATGTTATCCCATTCCTTGATATCTTAATTATTCGCACCCCATCCTTATTTCACACTAGAGTTTATCATAAAAAACAATGCCCCCCCCCCTGTTACACTCACTACAATTCTCACTGTCATACCTACCATAAAATCAATATTGTCAGAACCCTTACAAAAAGAATATACACCCATTGCTCCATTGACATCTTTAAAATAATAGAAAGAAATCGTATCATAACCCAGCTCTTCGCAGCTTCTTTTTCGCTCTCGTTCATTAATAAATATACTTATACACCTACAACACTCAATCCTTCCATGACTTACAGATCATTGTGCTTTCTTCCTTACTCCCCCTCCTCAGTAGATATTGCCAGAAAACTTAAATCTTATGGCATCCGTACCATATATAAAAACTCCCCGAATCTTCTTTCATCCCTCCGTCATCCTCATACTAAGTCCTCAGCTCCTCCTGACCCTCTTCGTTCTATGGGCGCAGTCTACTCCGTCTCATGTGAACAGTGTCCTGCCACTTTCGTTGGTGAGACAGGTAGATATGTGGCCATCAGGATGGCTGAACATTCCCGTAATATATCCAGGCAAGATACCAAATCCCTCATTTATCAACATATGCAGAGCACAGGCTACACTTTCAACATCAATAACCCCACCATACATTACAGGCACATACATATCTTACACCAAAGACTTATCCTAGAATCCATAGTATCCCACAAACTCAACAGCATCAACAGAAAAATATATTTTCCAGAAGCTTATCATCCTCTCCTGTCCTTTATTTAAACCTCCCACATGTTTATTTCAATAGCCCTAATCATACGCCGTCTCGTGGTTTCAGACTGCAGATTTAATATTTACTTTTCTCAAAAATCGGTCTTCCCTTAATATATATTAACATTTTGAAAATATTAACATATATAAATAGTTCAAAAACTTTCTTTTTTATATATATTTATTCCTTCCTACCATTTGTACCATAGTCCTTATAAGACGCGCTTCATTTCTTGCCTGTTGAAGGGTTTTTACCCGAAAGCTTGCACCTATGCATCAATAAAAGAAACTCGTCTTCCTTCACCATGTTTTTTCGTTTAATATAAAGAAATATGTAATACTATTTTATTCAAAGGCAATTAGAAGATTTAAGATATTTGTACTTCAACAAAGTACTACACAAATCTCATCTGAATGTATATATACAATAAAAAAGTCAGGGCTAAAAATAAGTATAAATTTATTTACATAGTTTTTCATATTTAATAAAATTGCGATTTATTCTATCTGCTTATGTTGTTGCTTATTTGTTTAATATATATGTTTATTCAATGCTCTTTTTCTAATTGTTTATTTTCTTTTTGATAATTCTGTTACCTACTCTACTACAATATGAATTATTGTAAATATTTCACGCACAATTATCCAGATCGGATATAGCGTGTCTTGTTTGCAACTGGTAAATAAATAAATAGGCATAAATAGTCAGAAAACAATATAAATTAAAAATAATCTTGCTATTTACAATATTTAAATTAACTATATATACAAATAATATAATAAAAATGCATAATTTCATAGATTTTAAAATTTTATATTTATAAAAATCTCTATAAAATAATGAATTTCTGCTTATCTTACAAAAATACGCTAGATAAAACCATAGATAATTTAGGCTAATATACATTATCATAGATAAAACAAATTTCATAAATAATAATTATATTTTTCGGTTTAATCCGATTATATTTATATATCATACTAAATTAAAATAAAAATTTTGGATTGAATTATTATGTTTATATATAATTTACATTTCTCAAATTTACATTATACATTGAATATATTATTTCTAATAGAGAGTATTGTCTAGATAAACAAGAACTAATTATTGGTACGTTTAATTTTAAAAATTCATACTATCTTATTATTCCACAAACACATATGAAAATATATTTTATAGTTTTTTAATTGCCTTTACATGTTGTATAATATATATTACATATATTCCTTATAAACATTTGAATATAAATAATTTTAAAAATATTAATGTTTGAATTTGACCAAATGAAATTTTTATTCTTTTATTTACACAAAACAGTTCAATAGGCAATATGTTGATAGATAATAAACTATTATTCTATTTTCTAATCACTAACGTGTTTTCAATATAGAAATAATTATAAAATGGGGTGAGTACAATTTTAAATTATTTATTTATATGATATATTAATTATTAATATATATATAATGTTTCTTTTTATATTATGATTATCTAAAGAGGCATATAGGTCTGGTCCTATGGTATATTTATGAATATTATTGTTTTTACAATCTTTGTAGAATAATTATTTGAAATATTTTTACTTGAATATTAAAAATAACTTCATATATATATTTTTAAAAATTATAAAGAAATTATTTTAATTCTCTCTCGAATATATATTATTCTCATATATATATATATAAACTATAATTGATTGTAAAGACATATTATGATGCATAAGCGCATGATATATGTTAGATATGATGGTAGATAAAACTGGTGAAACCGCTGGGAGGGTTAATCACTGATTAGCCAGGCCCTCTCATTTATTTTTCCATTGCAGTAAGGGCAATAGAAATTGTTTAATTAAAAAAAAATACGCGTTTATAATAGTTCCGCATTTATAAAAAGGCATATATTGGTTTAAAATTATTTTTGATACAATATTATTTTTGGTATAATATATACTTTTTTAATTAAAGATCAATTTATGAATAGCTTTATTTTGGAAATATATAAACTATATTTAATATGAATATCAACATTTCTTTTATATAATTATATTTATTTTGAGAATTGAACAATCTATTAATATATCTTTAATTAAAAAATTATATAATTGATTCAAAAGGTTATTTTCGGTTGGTTGACGCCAACCTTTTTCAAGGTACAACAACTCTTTATTTTATGTAAAAATGATTGGCGTTAATTGGTGCTGAGTTTGTTGTTTACATAAATTAAACTAGTTGTTGTACGCCGAAAAAGGTTGACATTTTCAGCCAACTGATATATCGATAAGTAAATTATTATTTAATTCGATATATGCCTTTTTAGTTGAAGATTTATATTAATGTGTAAATTGTAAAATAATTCTAAATAATAAATCTCTAATTTTCTATTCAACCTTTCATAAGAAATTCATTTTAAACATTTATTTTTATTTTGAAAATCTTTAAAACCAAATAATATAAATGTTTAATGAGAGTCTAATCAACATATGTATTTCCAATTTTAGGAATATTCCGAAAGAAAGTCAGAAGTAAGTAAATTTAAATATACCGATCAAAATTATATTTTAGTCAATTTATTGTGCTTGAAATATTTCAACATGATTTTTAATATCTGGAACAAGTATATTAAAAAATAAAGGCTATTTAATATAAATATTAAAAATAAAAAAAACATAGCCTGACTAGGAGCACATGTGCTTTTCAGATGGCAGAGCGCCATCTAGCGGAACAGAAATCAACTAAACATTGATTTAGCCTGTTTATTGATATTTGACCAACCCAATTTCTTGATAAATAAAGAAAACCATTCACCCAGTTTTGCGCTGTTGGCGCTCGTCAGCGTGGAGTAGGCTGTACCACTGCGACCGAAAAGATTTTTGGTCCCAGAGGCTTCTTGAGAAACCAATAAATGGGTATATATGCGTATGTATGTAGGCAAGAAAATAATGTATTTAAAAAAAAATGTAAAATATGAACATTACTTATTATCAAAATATTTCAGATATTTATATACTCTTATTTTCGAGAGGAAATTTGTAAATAAACCAGAATACCTTTAATAATTATAGCATTATATATATAAATATCATTGTACGTGTGCTTTAATATTGATATGTTTTCAGAACCCGAACCAGGTAAATTATTCTATCTAATTTATGAATTCACTTTTTATACCATTAAAAATAGATTTACTAGTAAAAATACACATTCGATGATACTCGTTTAAAAATAAAATACTATGTATATATGTATTTGTTCAAATGTATATTTGCCAGCTTGTAAAATATAATAGGTAATAGGACCTTTTTAATCCCTGCATCTAATCAGGTCTTTCAAAATGATAATAAACAAGCTAATATTTCTAGTTGATTTTGACTTACGAACTTAAATATAGTTTGAAATTTTAAAAGAAAAATTCCTTACCGAATTTTGATATCAATTCAATATCAAATATTACCTATGGAATATAGGCTTATAAAACGACATATTTTAAGTCTGTGGGCAGTTTGTCTAATATTCCTTCAATTACAGATTATATTGAATCAAAAATCATGAAAATGTGTAACACATATATCCACGAGATAATTAAAATATTTTTATTTTATTTTATTATTACAGAAGCACGAATTCTATCAGACTATTGTGCTATATTAGAATTATTTACAAATATATCTTTAATTATTTCCACGATGAATTAGTAGTGATATATAAATCTGTGTACAAATAGCTCTGTGTACAAACTTACCAAAGTTTTCATAAGATTGAGTATATACAGAAAGATGGCATTATGTCAAAGTAAGCAAGTACAATTTGGTTAGTCAGAGGGCAAGCCAACAAAAGATGGTGTTTCAACATCTAGACAGCATTCACATGTTGGATCATTTATAACTCTCAAGTCAAAGATAAAATTTAAAAATGGCCCTTTGCCTGTGAAGAACAAAGTAGTGTATTTATCAGGAGTAATGAAGCTTGGTACATCTCTCGGAAAGGATTTCTTGAACGCTGCATTAGTTTGAGAAAGATATTTATTTTATTAATAAATATTATATTATTAATTTAGAAATATAAATTACACATTCCAAAATGTGTGTTCCCTCAAAGTTTTCCAAAATATATCCGACTACTTTTATAACACACATTTTAAAATTTAACGGTTACTTAAAAGCCTTTTTAAAATAATTCATACAATGAACGATTCTAGATTTTTGTGTGAATTTGATGATCAGTCCTCCAGACATCTGTTGATGGATTGTCCAATATTTATAATTCAAGTTTTTAAAAGGAATAATCAGACATATCTAAAATATATTCGATAAAATAATCCCTCGAATCAATATTAAAATAAAAACATAAAGCCTCCAGGGAAAAGATTCTTTCAAAAATATTTTTCATTTAAAATATATCTCGAGCTTTCGGGCAAGTAAGCCCTTCTACGGGAGAAAATACTTTACATGATTAATACGCCAATAAATGTAAACAATCAAAGGACTTTATTTAATTATAAATCATATTTTATTGGCGTATTAATCATGTAAAGTATTTTCTCCCGTAGAAGGGCTTACTTGCTCGAAAGCTCGAGATATTTTTTAAATGAAAAATATTTTTAAAATAATATTTTTCCTGGAGGCGTTATGATTTTATTCTAAAATATATGTTTATATATTTTTTTTAATATTTTGAACTATTAAAAAAAAATAGTTAATATTTTCTGTCAATATTCTATATGATGTATATCTTAATTTATTATCTGATTATCTCTACTGTATTCTATGAATTGCATATATTTTAATAATTATATATTCAATTAGAGACAGATAATATCTTTTAATACATACAAGTAGTTTTATTCAGATAATTTTACGACTATGTAACTCCTATTCTACTGGGCACAAGTGTCCTCAGCAAATCATAGCTTTTTAATTTCAGAATAAATAAATACAATTATTCAAAGGTTATTTTATTTTTTAACTGATAATCCTCGCAACCTTTTCATTTGGTAAATTTATTTTCATAAAATAATATTTCTAATTTATATATAATTCCAGAATTTTAAAGAAATGTATTTTGATAATTTAAAAAAATACACGATATCATACGTGCAGACTATAAATTTATATTTGCCCTTTTGGAGATGATATTTTACCAACCGATATTATATAAATTTAATATATAGAGATTATAATATCTGAAAATATTCTATTTTTAACGTATTAATATAATGTGTCTAGACCTCATGACTGAAATCGAACGTAAGTTCAATTTATATTTGGTCTTATATTTATATTATATATATATCACATATTCAATTAAAAGGTATATATTGGATCAAAATATCATTTATTTTACCAATATTTCAATTGCCTTAACGCCAACCTTTTTCAAGGTGTTATAACATATTAGTTTGTGTCAATGTCAGTGTTATGTTGTTGACATACATTAATATGTTATAATAACATGAAAAAGGTTGGCGTTCAGCCAACTGAAATATTGGTAAATTAAATTATATTTTCATTCAATATATGACTTTTTAATTAAATATTTATTTATGGATTGTTTTATTTTTTTAAAATATAATTCATATTTATCACGAAAAATTCTAGAAATACTTGCATAAAAGAGACCTATCAGAAACACCAAATTGTTCCTGCAGAGAAATGAACAAACTTCTCTTCACCTTATCTATGACTGTCCAAACTTTGTAGAAGTGAGACATCGTTTTTCTCTGATCTAAATTATTTAACTCTCTTACATCTGCCACTCTGTGTATATAAATTTTATGGACTCTGTCGAATAATGCATATAAATTTGTAAATATTTTATTCTAAGTTCTAATTTGTTTGTTGTTTTGTTTGCTCCCTTTTTAATAGGCTCAAATATTTAAATATCGCCCCTGGTGTATTAATAAAATGAAATTAATCACATATTATTCATAATTACCTGTTCTGAATCATTATAAATCGTCATAGAAATTTATTTATCCATTATTATATTTGTTAAATATAGTATCTATATTATTTCCAGAATTCATGTTGTATAATTTTATTATATGAAAGGATTATGTATATTTAGTTTCAAATAATTTGCTGGTATTCAGGATTCATCGGAGAGTTTTTAGGTAAGAAAAATATACAAAATATTCTATTACTATTGTTTTATTTGTGAAAATATATATTTAAAATATCTTCTTATATTTTAACAAAAATGCATTAAAAATGTATACTACCTAATTTTAAAATTTATATGATTTTTACTCTATGTTCTAGAAAACAAATGAACCTATAGGCATCAACATTAAACCTATGAATCACGTGGACAATTAGATAAGACAAACTTCGGGGTAATAAGCAATTTATTTAGGACAAAAACAAACTATAAAGGATAAATAAAAGATAAAAAATGAGGAAAGTTTACAGAGTAGTAAAATATAAAACATAAAAAATGATATTCTGTTAATACTAGTGTAAAATAATAAATACTTGTAAAATAATAAATACTTCGCTACAGTATTGGTTAAAAGAAAATTATGAAATATACTTAACAATTTATTAAATGTATAAATTTAGAATGGAATTATTCAACATTTTCCATTTTCAAAATGCAGGAGGAGTTTTCTTCAATTATTGGAGTGCATATAAAAATTAACTGCCGTGAATCTTCCGAGCGCGATTTTGCATATTATATATTTTCAATTAAATATTTATTTATTTTTTGTATTTAATTATTATAACATTTGTCATATCCAACAAAGCATCTTTGTTATTATTTATGGTCATATATATTTTTATACAGAGTTAAAAAACTTATATTTTAGTAAATATATCAAATACATTTTTATTATTAAATGGTTAGAATCCTTTGATTACAATCAGAATCAACAACAAGTCTCCAAAGATAAATATCTTCTTTTATTACCAACATTCTTCGAATTTCGATTTTAACGACCCATCTACAGGAATATCGAATGTGAAAAATAAGAAATAGTTTTTCATATTCGATAAATCTGTAGAAGGGTCGTTATATCCGAAAGCTTGAAGAATATTGATAATAAAAGAAGACATTTATCCTTGGAGACTTGTAGTTGATTCTGATTTTTATCATGACTCTAAACTATCCAGAAGTTTTATTTTATTCATGGTTTTGTATAAATTATGAATATGCTCATTTTTGATCTATATGAAAATTTGGTAAAATCAACATATAAATAATTTCAACTATGCTTTTTAGAGTTTATAAAAGAATTGGGTAAGTGCAAATCTAATAAAATAAATTTATTCTATGTAAAATGCCATAATCTTTGATTTTGAGTGATTAGTTTTATAATATGTATGGGATTCTGTATATATTAATATATATTTATTATAATTTTAGAAATCGTATGCTTTTGAAACATCATTGAGAAACATCGGATGATATATATATTATATTGTGGCAATGAAATAATTTATATTTTATTATTTAATTTAATTTAATTAGTTCATGAAAATATTCAACAGATTATATAAACATATATTACTCCGTATTTGTAAAATCATCATTAAAATATTTCTTTGCTTGCTTGTTCAAGATTCTCTAGCTGTAGATAGTTTTGTTAATGATTGTCGACCAGTCGTGGTGACGTCATCAATAAATACGCTTACATCTTAAGATATTCCAAGACTAATATTTTACGCAAAAATATATAAAATATAAATACAATATGTTCATATTATCCTTTATCTATACACACATTATTTTCTAATTATGATTAATTTATCATGAAAAATAATATAATAAAAATAATGGATAATATAGTATTTTTGCTGAGAGAGAGAGATATGAATGTATTGCATATTTAATCATTATAATTCGTTGATTATATGGAAATATGTTAATTGTTTATATCAATCTTTTCAGATAGAGCCAAGAAAGAGCAAGGTATAATTTCTTTTACACTTTATATAAATACATTTATTTTATGTTAATAAAAGAAATTGTATACTTATTAGTAAGTGATTATATATAAACTACAATATATTATTATTGAAAAAATAATTAATAGGTTGATGCAATGACTTAAATATTTACTGCAAATTTTGTGTTGATGAAATTTCTAAGTGGCTGATTTTCTTTAATCAAACTAGAGTCGTTTTTTCTCTCTCTTTTATATATATATAGTTATATATTCTAATGAATATATATTATTATTTTCAGGAAATTGCCTTGACTATCTAATCAAGTTGATTATTTCATTAATCATATCAAAAGTTTAGAATTTATCAATAAAATGAATTTCTATTTTCCTACTGAATATTTAATATTTAAAAATATGAAATATGATAACGCTATATTTCTTCATATATAGAAATATTAATGAATCAAATATTTAATGAAAAAATTTCAAATATTCCAAAATCTCCCAATTTAAACTTTTCGTGAATGCATAAATTGTAGTATTATATTATGCTCTGATACATTTATTAGATTTAATTTCATATTAACGCCGCAGAATTTTGGAATCAATTTTATATGAAATATCAAAAAATACAATTTTTAGATTATTTTATTTAATATATATATGCAAATATGTAAAATAGTTATAAAATAGAAACTTGTGAATATAGTTAAGGATTCGCATGGTAATTAAGAAAAAAACTTCTCTCGCTGGCGGGCGGTCGCATGAAACTGCTCTCGCTGGCAGGCAGTCGCGTGAAAAGGCATCGCGTGTTTTTCGTTATAAACATTCTAAAAAAAAAACGAACTGTAAACAACAGTATAGGTTGTTTTTTATCTTAGCTTCATGGCGTAAAGGGAAGTGACTTCACTCTCGCAAAACTACAATATATTAATAATATTTATAGTGGTTATTAAAATATATGTAAGACTCAAATATATATTATAAAATCAATTTTAATTACTTTTCTGTGAAATTATCACAATATTCTTTAATTAATAATTCGTTTCGATTTATTTTCAGATCAAGATTCAAAATTAATTTTAAGTAAGTTTGATAATTTTGATGTTTGTATTCTTTATTATAAGTAAATGTTGTAATGGGTAAATTATATATAAATAGGGATTTAATTTGATGAGAGAACAGAATATTTTTAAAAATCAAACATTTTCTAAAATCGATTTTGAACTTTGAACATTTTCACTTATATTTTATTTCAAATTTCACGATTTTACATTTAAATTTATTATTTTATTTTAACCAACTTTTCAAACATTTTTTGTATTTTGTGTTGTCGGTAAAAATTTCAGTTTAACATTTCTTTTATATATTTATTTATTTTTATACGACAAATCTTTTTACACATAGTACAGATAGTTTTAAATATAAAATAGGCGTTATTGTTAATATTCAAAATATTCACACCCATATTTTACAAAATTTATTTTATCCATAATATAAATATATATATCAAATATTTTCTTCCCATTGAAAAAAAAAAATGTAACAAAATATTTTTAAAACTTGATTCTGTTGACGTTATGTGGCGCTGAGTTTGTTTTTGACACACTTTAAAATGTTATAACACCTAGAAAAAGTTTGGCGTTGTGCCAACTGAAATATTGGTGAAATACACCAATACCTCGTTTTGCGTCGTTTCGTTTTGCCTTTTTTTCGAAATTGCGTCGCTGCTTAATTTTTACTGATTTTCACTGTGCGTCGCTAGATTTTCGAAGTTGCGTTGTTTTGGATTCGAGTTTTTAATTTTTTGTAATTTTTTTTCCTAAAATATGGCAACACCTTTGTTTTTGATTGCGCCTTCACATATTTTCACTTTGCATCGTTTCAATTTGCGTCGTGTTTTTTTTTTGGAACGAAACCCCGACGCGAAGCGAGGTATGGGTGTAAATGAAATTTTGATCCAATATATGCCTTTTTAATTAAAAATTTCTCTAAAATAAAAATATATAAATTCATTCAAACTACTTCTCTTACTTAAAGTAAAAATATATATATTTATATTTTTAACTACAATTAGAAATGAATGATATGAAAAAATAATGAAAATCATTTTATATACTTTTGTTTCTTGTTAGAAATTTGTTTGCAAAAATACAGCTACATCCACCGAACTTTCTCTCTATTTTTTACCGACGTTTAGGTGACTCTATGTAACTCTCCTTAGTGGAATATTATTCAAAAAAATATATTGGTTAATGTAGGGCTGTATCTTTTCAAAAGAAATTGATATTACAATTCAATTATTTTATTTCCAAAGCGCTATATCCCGCAAGGGATACTTGCGCCAAACAAAGAGAAAAGTTTATTTACATGGGTTATTTACATTATTCAACGCATGAAAACATTAGAGATCCAGATTTGTAAAAAGTTTAGAATGTACATGTAATATATCCAAAGTTATTACACTGCAATATTTGATGTATTACACTGTTGTAGAATTCTGTCGACTTAACCGTTCTGTGACAATATCGTTGCGGAATTTCTTGTTGTTCGATTTGAATGGTGAGGATTGGTTGAAACGCAGTCGTTGAGTGGCAAGTGAAGCATACAGTTAGGAATAATCAGGACACGTGATGGGGTTCGAAAATAAAAGGCAACTGGGTTGGAGGAAAGAAAGCTTGAGAAGAGCGGAGCGATTTTGATTGTTAATTATCTGAGCACATGGTGGTGATTGTACTTAGCTACGGGATGAGCAGAGGGAGAGAGGTCCAGAGCCGATGTCACCTCCTTGGGAGCCAAAGCACTACTGTAGATGTTGTTCCGATGAGAGCGAAAGCACTTCTGACAATTCTTACTTCTCGATTTAACACCACGATTCGTCTTCCTTCCCATTGGTCGAAGGATGGGACGTGCCCGTTTTTCTATTGGTTGACATACTTAGTTATTGCTTCCTAATTGGACCGGCGGCTTTCTTTGGTGTTAGTTACGCCCGGCCTGGTCAGGAAGTATCGGGTGTTAGTTCGACTCTATTTTACTTCCGCGGTTATCAAATACGTCCGGTCCTGTCCGGAAATATTGGGCGTCTCTCTACTAATATAACTTCTGCGGATACCAGATACGTCCGGGCTTGCCAGGAAGTATTGACTGTACAAGTTATTTATACTTGTGCCCGCTTTTAGCCTGCTTCCTATGTCTTGTTGCTACTTTCTTTCCTCCAGTTACCTTATTCTTTATTAAATCTTTGAAAATCATACATTGTACATGCATAGTGGGTCGGGGGTGCATACAATTATATTCAAATTATGACAGATGCGCCCCCTACATGTGAAGAATTCAAGAAGGGGTTAGCCTGAGAGAATTCTGTAAAGTAAAAAATAATTTTGTGGGAAAATTAGTTGTGGGTATTGAGAGTCTATATACAAGCATTGGTGGCGATATAAGAAGTAAAATAGAATGGTGTTGATGATATAGGTTGAGTATAATTAATAGAAATCAAAAAATTTTTTAATTGTAAGAAATCAAAATGAATGCTATGGTACATAGTGGATTTAAAAAAAAAGAAAATGCGCCTAACTAATTTCTACTCGAAATTGGAAAAAAATCGAGGGAGTTCTATTAGGGCTTTTGAGAAATCAAAAATAATATAAAAATAAAAAGTTGGACGAAATCAAAGTAAATGCTTTGTTGCATGGTGAAAAAAGAAAAGTGCTTGTTGCATGGTAAAAAGAAATGCCTAATTATATTTTACTCGAAATTGGGAATGGAAATCGAGGGATTTTTATTAGGTCTTTTGAGAAATCAAAAAATAAAAATAAAAAGTTGGAAGAAATCAAAGTGAATGCTTGATGCATGGTGAAAAAAAAAGGAAAAATGCCTAACCATATTCTTGCTCGAAATTTGGAATGGAAATCGAGGGATTTTTATTAGGTCTTTTGAGAAATCAAAAAATAAAAATAAAAATAAAAGGTTGGAAGAAATCAAAGTGAATGCTTGATGCATGGTGAAAAAAAAAAGGAAAAATGCCTAACCATATTCTTGCTCGAAATTGGGAATGGAAATCGAGGGATTTTTTATTAGGTCTTTTGAGAAATCAAAAATAAAAATAAAGGTTGGAAGAAATCAAAGTGAATGCTTGATGCATGGTGAAAAAAAAAGGAAAAATGCCTAACTAATTTTTGCTCGAATTTTGGGAAAAGAAAACGAGGAAATTTCATAAGGTGTTTTGAAAAAATCAAAGTAAAATAAAAAGTTGGAAGAAATCAAAAAATAATATAAAAGTTGGAAGACATCAAAGTAAATGCTTGGTTGCATGGTAAAAAAAAATAGAAAAAAAGAATGTTTTTGTAAATCAAAATAAAATATAATATCCAATTAAAAAAGAAAACCAATGAGTTTTCGTTGATTTGAAACTATGATAATATAAACTAATTGGTAAATAAGATGATAATTAATGATTAAAAGTGATAATAAGTTGAATAAATTGATAAATTGATTATATATTTAAATTTTAATTGAGAGAAAATAATAAAAATGATTAATATGAACAATAAGGTGTATTGTTTTGAACCCTTTTGTATCTACATGCCCTATAAATTTTTTAATTGCTCAATTATGCCCTATAAATTTTTTATCTTTGTGTGTGTTGTGGAAAATGTTAGAAGTCTGTTGTGTAAGAAATGTGTGTGCGTGTACCTTGTTTGATTTTCGAATGACAGTCGATTTGATTGACATTGTAAAAGTCGATGCGCAGGCTTGAATTGGAATCCAAGATTGGGGGCATAGAGAGAGAGGAATCTGTGGATGGGAAAAGCGGTGACCGATCTAAAAATTACCCTCCCTTGTTTGCACGTAATTGGATCCGGAAGTGGGGGAACTACGTTTCCTGTCCGCCTAATTGATTTTGTGTGCGACTTGAATCTTCTATAAGAAAATAAAAATAAAAGTTATCAAATTAATTCTAATAATTATTTATAATTTTGTTTCAGATTTATATTTAAAATGGGGTAAGTGTATCATATAATAGTTTATATATTAATATTATTCATGTATATTATATTATTGAAAGATTTTATTCTCATAATTTCCTGAATTTGAAAATTTCTTGAAGTTTATCAAAGATTCAAACTCTAATTTAAAATTTTATATTGCAGTTTATAATTATTTGTCACCAAATATCGTGAAAAAATATTCAATGTAAAGATATTAATATTTTAAAAATTTAATAAAGAAGCATCTATCAAAAATATCTCCTGATTATAATTATGATATAAATTATATGTTGAAATTTATTTTATCTCCCTTTTTAAAAATCGCTAATAGATATTTATAAATATTTTGTTTTCTAGGAAAAGATCCAGCCAAAGGTGAATATGCTATTTATAATTTTACACAAATTTAGAATATAAAAGGTATTTGACTATTTTTATTTGTGCATAATATTACTTGAATAACCATTATATTTAAAGTTATATTCATTAAAGAATTGACATTATTAATTCCTCTAATGTGATAAATTATCTTTCTGAATATTCAAAAAAACATTGATTTTATATAAGGAAAGGACATTTCCCTATGAATAAAATAAAAAGGTAACTATTTAAGACATTAAATTTATATATTTCTAAAATTTTATATATGTCATTTTGTGAAACATTACCAAGATAAAATATATTTTATTTTAAAAATAATTTATTTATTTATTTAAATGTCCAGGTTCTTCAAGTAAAACAGATATATCAATGGGTAAGTACAAGCTTTCAAATGTATTAAATTTATCATTATAGTTTTTTGTATATTTTTATAATATTCTATTTTAAAATTATAATTTCTAGAATAAACTACTCTGTTATGTCGACCGCAAGATGACGCGGGTTTCCCTATATAAACTCATTGTTGTTGTTTCCCGTTGTCCGGCTCAAATCTTTCTATAGATATGTGAATATGTAAATCGTTTATTTCCTTCATTCTACTTGCCTTAAGCCAGGTAGTACTTTTTCAAATTATGTATTTTATATTCTTCATTAGCACAATTAAAGTTAATTCTGATTCAAACTTTTTTGTATTATTTTTACTATTACTGCAAACTGTTGGACACCAGCGCCGCCACTCATGTATAACACGTGACCGGAAGGATGACGTCGGCCCCCCCCCCTACTTCTGACTAAAAGTTTAGCCTAACGACGCTGTTGTTTGTTTACCTTCTACGGAGGATGTAACCTCTTTGTTTTCTCTCTTTCCCTTTTTAACCTTTATATAACCTATGCTTTAATAAATTAGTTAGTGCAAGGCTCTTGTCCTAAGTGTAACCAAGTACCTTGTCTACACCCCTACAAGAAAAGATTATGAGACTGATTGGAGCTGCCTGAAGCATTGACCGGTAAGCCTATTTTTTTGTTCTCTCTCCCCCCCCCCTCCCCCTTCAGTGGACGCCATCTTATAATGGAAGCTAACGAAAGTTTAACGAAAATTACCAAGCTAAATGGATTAAACTATTCCTCATGGAGCTTCCAAATTAAGCTCATTCTGATGGACAATGACTTATGGTCAATTGTTGACCCAGGCGAAGTCAAACCCGAGGGAGGGAATGTTGGTCTAATCAACAAATTTAATACGAGGCAGAATAAGGCTTTAGCAAAGATATGTCTCTCTATTGGTGAGGAGCAGCAGAACCATATCAGACATCTAAATTCCCCCAAAGAAGTTTGGGATGAATTACAAAGACTTTATGCACCCAGGGATAGCAAACACAGAATTCTCCAAATGCGTCGAAAGTTGTACTCCCAGAAATTCTGTCAACATGCGAACGTGAATACCTATTTGGGAAGCATAAATCTAATAGTGAGTGAACTCACAGGTGTAGGGTATAAAATTGAAGACGGTGATCTAAGCATGCTAATTCTTTGTGGAATGCCCGAGGACTGGGATAATGTTATATCAACAGTGTGTAACTTACCAGAGTCAGAGTTCACCAGTGCCAACATCAGACGTAAATTGTTAGCTGAGGCAGAGCGCCGGTATGCTACAACAAATGAAGGGATGGGTGCACTGTCAGTCAGGAACTCTAACAAGAAACAATTCCCTCATGAACATCAAGGTTCTAAAACGGTTAGAAAATGTTTCGGATGTGGGAAAACAGGGCATATTGCGCGGGACTGTTTCAAACTGAAAAAGAATAACGGTAAACAACAGGAAAAGGGAGCGATACATCAACATCACGAAGCAAAGAACTTGAATGTGATGTATAATGCAGCAGTTGTATCAGAAGAGGATACGTGGGTAATTGACTCAGGTGCCACGCATCATATGACTCCGAACAGAAGGTATTTTTCCACATTGAATGACGAGAATGTAGGACAAGTGACCACCATTGATGGTACATCACATTCAAACATAGGAAGAGGTAATGCTCAAGTAGATCTGATCAACAATTCTGGACAACTTAGAAGCATAGTTGCTCAGAATGCAATGTTCGTACCTGGGATCAGACATGGTGTACTCTCTGTTCTACAAATTGTGGAAAATGGTAATGAGGTTATCTTCGACAAGAAGGGATGTCATATCTACGACAATGATCATAACTTGATGATCAGAGCAAAGAAGAGAGGAAGGCTCTATCTCGTCAGGACTGCTCCGTCCAGATTTCCAGAATCAGGAGGTTCAAATTCCATTGCTCAAACCAAAAATTTCGTAAATTCCCACTAAAATTATGGCATCAGAGACTCATGCATATCAACTATGACACCATAGTAGAAATGATGAAAAGAGAAGTTGTCATTGGTTTGAACTGTCAGGCTGGAAAACCTGATAAGTGCTCTGATTGTATGATTGGAAAATCGACAAAAAGACCTTTCCTGAATTTGAGATCTACCAAGGAAACTCAGACACTAGCCCTTGTTCACTGTGATCTTATGGGACCGTTCAACATTGAGAGCTGGGGTGGATCAAGATTTGTCTTGACCATCATTGATGACGCATCAAGATATACAAGGGTATATTTCCTCAAAAGGAAGGGCGATACTACCGGCGAACCTATGATTTAATAAATTAGTTAGTGCAAGGCTCTTGTCCTAAGTGTAACCAAGTACCTTGTCTACACCCCTACAAGACAAACCAATAACATAAAATACTCATATATCCTCAAAACAAGAAAATAATTGAATTCTAAAACTCAAATTTATCAATTTAATATATATATATATATATATTAAAGATTGAGCAATCCATAATAATATCTATAAATAAATATAAAGCATATATTGGATATGAATTTATTGATCAGCCAATATTTCTAGGGGCAACACGCCTCTCTTTATCAAGGCCTTTCTTTTATTTAAACTAAATCACGTGGGTATGTGATCCACTCACGCTATACAAGACCAAAGCAAGAAACCATCTAATGAAAATTTCACTGTATATAAAATATATTTACAATTGTTATATTTAATAATAATTAAAAGAGTATATAATTAAATAACCATTTGATTAAATAAATGAAGAGACTGATAAATATTAGAAAATAAAAATGAGTGAGGATTATGATTCAATATGTTGTGTTGATAAATATAAATAAAATTATATTACAAGTATAAATATATACAAAAATAATGAAATAAAAAAATAATAATAATAATAATTTAAGAAGATATAAATTCTCTATAAATTTCTGGTAGGTCAATTTTCCTATTTATGCTTTCTGAAACTTTTATAGAGGCCCAGCTTTCTAAAAATAACCTGCAGTGCTTTTATTTAATATTCTGGTATAAAATGGATGCTTTGTCAAATTCGGGTATATGATTATTGTTCAGTGCATGGTCTACTAGGATAGATAAAGGTTTATGGATGCGCAGATCTGCTTTGTGTTGGTTAATGCGTTCTTTCAATGCTTTGCTGGTTTCTCCAATGTAAGTGGCTGGACAGGTTTTGCACGGAATTTTGTAAATAATATTGTTTTTGTTTTCCTTTTTACTATTAGTCTTGGTGTCTGAGTGGCGTAGAATTTGTTTTAAATTTGGTGCAGATTGATATGTGGTAATTATATTATAGTTCTTCAATACTCTGGCGATTCTTTCTTTTCCATAACTGTATGGGAGAGAGCAATACCTTTTATCGGATTGATCATTGCTATTGTTTGAAGATGGAAATCTGGGAGTGTAAAAATGCTTCTTGATGAATTTCTTCGGCTAATTATTGTCTATCAACTCTTTAAAAATTATATTACTTTCTTCTTTTCTTTCAATATTCCTATTTGAGCAATGTGTAGTTAATCTTTTTGAAAGTGTTTTTACTACGGCGATTTTATTATGAATCGGACCAAAAGAGCTAAAATTTAAATAGTTTCCTGTGTGCGTAGGTTTTCTGTATATGGTGGTTTCTATATGAATTTTTTTTCTTACTAGTTGAATGTCTAAAAATGCTAAAGAATTATTGTTTTCTATTTCGTGTGTGAACTTTAAATAAGGTTTGAGATTATTCAGAAAATATAAGAAAGTATCAATTTCTGTTTCAGTTATGCAAAATATATCGTCTATATATCTCATCCATAATAAAACTTTTAAATTATTTGCTTCAGTAATAATTTTGTCTATTTCATAATGAAAATGTTTGCCAATGCTGCTGAAAAATAGGGTTGCCCATAGGCAAGCCTCTTATTTGTCTAAAAAATCTGTTTTTGAAGTTAAAATAGCTATATTCTAGACAAAGCTTCAATAAATCTATCAGGGCTTCTTTGGGAATAGGAAGGACTATTTCAGGATGGATTTCTAGAAAAGACTTTCGAAAATTTGAAAGCAGAAGAAAATAATCTTCCCAACTTCTACAGCTTACCAAAGGTCCATAAGCCTAACACACCATTACGTCCCATAGTTAGCTATGCTGGCTCTCCTCTCTATCCTCTCACGAAATATTTGTCGTCAATAATATCTCCATTCCAGAAGCAAATTCCTCATACAGTCCCCAATCCCATAGTAGCCGTTGAAACTATCAAAAATCTACAAATTCCCAGTGATAATCGAATGATTTCATTTGATGTAGAATACCTCTACACATCAATCCCACACGACGAAGCTCTCCTAGCCCTCAAGTCTTTTCTAAAACTCCATCCTGAAATAGTCCTTCCTATTCCCAAAGAAGCCCCGATAGATTTATTGAAGCTTTGTCTAGAATATAGCTATTTTAACTTCAAAAACAGATTTTTTAGGCAAATTATTGAGATATATACCTCTAAAATTTATAAAATAAAATCAGAAGAATCCTAACGCTGGAATATTTATTTGTATCTTAATTTTATTAACAAATTATTAATATATTCATTAAAATAAAAAGGCATATCCTGACCAGGAGCTCATGGGCTTTTCAGAAGGCAGAGCGCCATCTGGTAGAACAGAAATAAACTATTCATTGATTTAGCTTGCCCCCTGATATTTGGTTCTGTTCGACCAGATGGCGCTCTGCCTTCGGAAAATCACATGTGCTCCTGGTCAGGATATGCTTTTTTAGTTTTAATATCAACACCTAACCTTTTTATTATTTAATTTTTTATTTTGTTTTTTCATTAATATATATATATGTCATAATATATGCTCTTACAGGAATAATAAAGTAAACCTACAGTCAACGAGAGAGAGAGAGATGTAGATAGAAAACAACTAAGTTACGGCCATGTTGAACCACTGACCACATGCCATTCTTGGAACCCTGCAGGACTATTTTTGGATAGTCGGGGGGGTGGGGGAAAAAACAAACGGTCGTTCCGCAGTGGCAGTCGCAAGCGCTCCCTCTCTCTCTCGGTTTGCTGGGTCCCATCTTCCAAACTTGTGGTTTTCCTTATTTCTCTCTCCCCACATTATCACTATATTGCCACATTGAAAGTCGACAGGATCATATCACATAAAGAGTCGACAGGATAAGACCTGGCCGGGAAGCAAATCCCTCATATACCGGAGTATGAAGAAACAAGAAGCCAAGCCACGATGATCGACCAAACCCAACTCAACTGTAACCACTCCTCTTCGAGCCCTCAACCCCTTCTTTGCCAACCTTTGAACCGTGATCCCGAAGAAGTATTCACCTACGACGGAGATGGAGCTACCACGCACTTCTTCCAGCACTAGATCTGCCCAAGAACGATCGCCGTGCCAGAGCAGGACACCTCCCACCATCATGGACAAGACTCCGCCATATCCCTGCCGCTACTGTTATGTACAACACTGGTACGCACAGTGTCACAGACAGAACTCTCCCGAAGCTCAATGAACTTACCTGCTCTCTAAACCAGCATAACCTGTAAGTGGAATTGTTTTAACTCCTACCATTCATTCTTTAAATAAGTCATTCCTTGTAAATTGTCCCAATATTTACGTAATTAGCTCCATTTATTCTCTCCACGCCTATTAACAATGGATTTATACTCCATACTATTTATCTAGATATTTGTAACTCATTTAATTAGTTACCTTATCAATAGAATTTAACAATCGTCATTTTAATTAAATAATTTTCATTTTAACTCTTAAAAAAAATGGAATTCTACCTATTAATGCTTTACGATTTTTACTATTAACAATAGATTTTTCATAATCAACTTATCTATCTGCCCCTTAATGCCCCTCTCATTCTCACAACTTTGTTAACCTTATACCAGCTCAGGACCTTTATAGAGAATTATTGATTAATCAATTATCGAACTTCTATATTGTCATTTCAAAATCCTAACCTTCGCCCTTCATTTATGATAATATATTTCGTAGTTCATCTCTAGCATATCCACCGACCCACACCATCTAGCCAATGGTGTGTTCGTCACAGGGTGCAGATTGACTAACTGCTAGATATTTATCAACCCCTTTTTGTTCGCACTTGAACAATCTGCATCGAGCGGCATAGTTCGCCCCTTCTTCTCGCGCCACACGGACCCTGTCTTCAAATCTATATTTGTCCCTTGTCCAAACTTCTGATATTTATAATTTAAAATGTTCATTTTTCATTCTATGATTATATTAATCTGTGGATTATTTTATTCTGTGGTGTAGATTATGTGTATATATATAGGTATTTTCTTTGAGTGAGAGTGGTTGAGAATCTGTGTGGAGACGTATGAGTTTCTAAAACTCTTTTTATAGTAATTTGACTTCATTGTAATTAGTGTCTTCAATAAAGAAGTTTTTTACTTATAATAGAAAATAATTATTAAGATTCTCCCAACACAAACCAGCACGATATAGCCTACCTTCGATATTTCCCACGGAGGTACGGTGAACATCGTCGCTGATTCTGTCCGGTCGGTCATCATTTCGCGCAGACATGGGTTTTACGTTCAACCCACCGCGAAATCATCGCCTTGCACAAGCTCCCACGACGGTTCAAACACCTCGTGTCCGAGCAGCGTGTCACTTGTAACGGACAACGATTTCCTCGTCCCAATTTTTGGCACTGTGCGCGCATACTTTCCGCAAATTAAATATAAGTCCATTCGACTTCCTCACCTACACACGGGACTTTTCCCCTCGGACTCGCTACACAAGTAACTGAATAGATAAGGTAGAATGGCCCAGGGCAAGTTCCCCCTCGTTCTGTTCGCCAAGGTTCTAACATTGTATGTAGTTTTATATTTACCTCAGTCCTGAGCTCACACAATTTCCAACCTCAACCTCATTTCTCGTACTCTACACTTATAGCATAGAAAGCCCATGACAAGTTTCCCCTTGCCATGTCCGCCTGAAAAATATCTTAAAGTGTAGAGTTCCCCAGTCTTAATGATCTTCAGAATTTCATCATGTGTTTGTGACTCCCCTTCTCCTTGTTCACACTCCTCAATGTCATTTCCCATATAGTACATTAGATTTTGTTGTATATAGCCTTTTATAACCTTGATATTTTCAAGGATTTCCTTCAATGTCAAACTCTCCGGTGTTGTAAAACTGCTTGTAAATAATATTTACTTGTGTACTATACAAAATTTTATTTACATAAAACTATGTCACCATTACCTTAACTAATTTCAACTGTAAAATTATTTTCTCTATTCCTGGCTTCTCCAGCTTCAAGTATACTTAAACCATGTTCAGCCTTCTTCAACGGGGGCCATATGTCATAATATATGCTCTTACAGGAATAATAAAGTAAACCTACAGTCAACGAGAGAGAGAGAGATGTAGATAGAAAACAACTAAGTTACGGCCATGTTGAACCACTGACCACATGCCATTCTTGGAACCCTGCAAGACTATCTTTGGATAGTCGGGGGGGTGGGGGAAAAACAAACGGTCGTTCCGCAGTGGCAGCCGCAAGCGCTCCCTCTCTCTCTCGGTTTGCTGGGTCCCATCTTCCAAACTTGTGGTTTTCCTTTTTTCTCTCTCCCCACATTATCATTATATTGCCACATTGAAAGTCGACAGGATCATATCACATATATATATTAACATATCTTATAAAAGGTGTCACTCTGAATATATATATATATTACTTGGATTCATATATGAATAAATTTATCACAAAATTAATTTGGTGTAATTTTGTCCAAACAAGACAAACTCCTTCAAAATATATTTTGTAAAATATACTAATATAAAATATATACATAACTTTTAAATATTAAATTAATAAATAAAATTGTGTATATAGCTAATCAAGAGAAAATTCAAGGTACGTTAAACTTTTATTTTGTTCATTTTATTTAAATATTTATTTGTATTGTTCAATACTTTATACGAATAAAAGATAACAAATATTATAGTACATTTCCCTGTTTTTAATCCTTCCAATTAATTTATATTCATTTTATAGCTATATATAAAGGCTTATACCAATTCTTATTTAGAACCATAATAATTTTCCTTCATATAGAGGTCTTTAACTTTTAAAAGTTGCATCGTTACATCGTTACAAAATTTTCCCTACGGATTTGATCAATAAACACAATTCGTATTTTAAGAAATATATAATACTTATTTTACAAAAATATTATATGTGTAGTTAAATAGAACCATGAAATTTAAGATAAAATATTATTAACATGTTAAGAGAAACGAGTATTGTAAATTGAAAAATGAATAAATTGCAATATTGCTATAAATAGACTGAACACTTTTTATTGAGTTTTACTTCTAAAAATATTTTTTAAATAAAGATGTTTTAAAAATAAATTGACATTATTTAGAAATATTAATGAAGATTCCCCTACAGTTTTAAAGAAGGAATTTACATCAACTTGTTTTGTAAAATATAAAAGTTCGAAACTATTATAGACGCGTAAGATTCTTTTTAAAAATAAACAATTTCTATTGTCTTGACTGCAATGGAAAAATTAATGAGTCAGGCTCTCCTATTAATTTTTCCATTGCAGTAAGGACAATAGAAATTGTTTATTTTTAAAAAGAATGATACACGTCTATAATAGTTTCGAATTTTGATAACAGATGACGCAATAATGCATCATAAAATATAAAAGTCAAAAATTGTATATTACGAGAAGCGTGCGGTTGTAATTAATTGTTTATTGAAGCCTTGAAGATGAACAAAATATGTATAATTACTACTAACAATAAATTATTATTGTTTTATAGAAATCATAAATCGATGTGGTGAGTATAATCAATTTAATATTAACTTTAGAATAATTCAAGGTTACTCTATTGAATATATAATCTAAAAAGATGTAAATTTATCTTCGTTTTCTTTCTTATCTCCACTAAATCATATCTGGGTGAAGTAGAATGTGTCTGCCTTTGTCATTAAGACTGGAAACACTACTCAGTGACAGGCCGACCTAGCTCCAAAGGTAATGGCCAACTCTGACATGAGGAACAGACGCCATTTGCAGCCACTGCTAACATGGAATACAAACGCTGTTCATCCTGTATCCCTGGATTGGGAGCCCTTTCAGGATACTATCAGCCGGGGCAGCTGAGCTCAGGTTTTTTAGTGAGCTTGTTACTGCTCCCCATCTTCCTTTTTCATCCGCACTTGGGACCGCAAAGGCGGAGTTGGTGTGATCAATAAATTCCAGGAATGAGACTGGATCACGTAAAATATTCAAAATAATGAAATAATTTTATAAGGACCTTATAGATAAAACATTTATCAACACTTAGAAAAAATTGATCGCACAAACACACGCACTCACGTTTTTCGAATTTTTAAGCTAGAGTATATCAGAACATTTTCCAACTTCAGTATGGATTGTATTGAAAAACAGCGAGTCTGCATAGAGTTTTGCTTTGAATTAGGGAAAACATCTTCCGAATCATTGTTGAAAGTGCCAATTCGCGGATATTTCAGCAATTTAATAATCTGTTATAATTTGCATATTGATATAATATTTCCAATGTAAATTTGCATCTTTGTCTATATATCGCAGCTGTCTTAGATTGTCCGTGCGTTAGCTAGCGGTTATTGGATAGGACAGGCAGCTGATAGGCGTGAACTGTTAGAGTATATTTAATTTTATCTCTTATCCTTCTTTATTTTTTATCCATACATTTAGGTAATAAAGGATCTTGGTATCAGCCTTCTTTCTCTTCTACATATATATAATTTTGATATCTAAGTAAAACGTTTATGGAGATGAGTATCTTTTATTCTGGTCTTCTCAAGCTTTCGGGCTTGTCCGCCCTTCTACAGGAGAAACATATACTATATAACGAGAAAATATAACGCCGCTTGATGCTAAAACTATTATGATTCTATGTACATATATACATATATATATATATACACTAGGATGTTTTTGCATATTATTTTTTACTTAAGATATGTTTTTTATTTGGTTAAAGTATTTACATATTTTACTATTGTTTGTTATATTTTATGAATTATCTTATAGGTTCGGAATTCTAATATTTAAGTTAGTTTTATAATGGTTATTGGCTATTGCATATAAGTTACTTATACTATTGTTGATATAATTAGCTGGTACTAGGATATATTGTGTTATATGTTTCGGGCAAATCTATTTTTCTATTGATGCTATTGTGTTTTCTGGATAATAAAGATTCGATTATAAGCCTTTGATATTTGCTGTTTATGTTATTGTAATGTATTATGGGTTCTTCTAATGCGAAAGTGTGGCCTGTTTCTTTGCAGTGTTGGAAAATTAGGGATCTATTGTCTTGATTTATTATGTTGCGTTTATGTTCATATATTCTATTGCTGACTCTCCTTCCTGTCTCCCCCACGTATTTGGCTTGGCAGTTGTTGCATTCTATGGAATATATTGCTTCTTTTTTGTTAGTGGGTTTTATGATATTAGAATTATTTTTAGATAGTGGATTTTTAATGATGGAGCCTATGTTAGGGGAATTACTGTAATGTGTTTGGATGCCGAAGTTTTTTAAGTAGTTGGCTATTGTTGTAGCTGTTTGTGAGTATGGAATGTAACATATTGCTCTGTAAATATCTGTGGTTTTGTTTATTGGGTTATTGATTGTTATATTTTTGTGAAAATGTTTTAATATAAAGGTAATTGGGTATCCTGCTTGCTGGAGATTATTTATGATTTTCTGTGTTTCAATCGTTTTTGAATTCTGTTGTGAGCAATGAGTGCGTATTCTTTTGGTTAGTGTTTTAATTGTGTTTATCTTATGGCTTAGTGGGCAATATGAGGTGAAATGTATATAATTTGGTTCGAAACTTGGCTTGTAGTATACGGAGGTATGTAATCTGTTTTGTGACCTTATGATATTAATGTCTAAGAATGGTAGTTTATTGTTTTTTTCAAATTCTATTGTAAATTTGATTTTAGGGTGGTAGTTATTTAATGAGGTTAATATGCGGTTAACTTTGTTAGCTGTGCATATACAGAATATGTCGTCTATGTATCTTTTATATATTATTATGTCTGTGGGGAATTGTGTAGTTATCCATTTGTCTATTGTGTTCATAACTATTTCGGCTAACGGGGAAGATAGTGGGCTGCCCATGGGCGATCCTTTTATTTGTTTATATGATTGTGAGTTGAAGTTAAAGATGTTCGATTTTAATGATATGTCTATTAATTCTATTATTTTGTTTATGACTGTTTGGTCTAATCTATTTTCTATTAACAAGGATTTAGTGTTTTCTAATATTAATTGGTGAGGGAGACTAGGATAGAGAGCCTCAACATCGAAAGATACTATTAAGTGATGGTTTTCTATATTTGTGTTTAAAATTTCTTGTATGAATGTGGGTATGTTTGCTATTGATTGAGTGGGTGTGTGTGTTCTGACTAATGGCTGTAGGAATTTGGTTAAAAACTTAGCTATTGGAGCAATGGGGGATAGGTAAAATGCGACTATTGGTCTTAGCGGTATATTTTGCTTGTGCAATATATAATTTTTTCAAACAATATTTCGATTCAAAAATGTTATTTTCCTTCCAAGTAATAGCCTTAATTTTAGAACTCTCAATATTATATATCATTCAATATAATGAAATGTCTCTTTGAAATTTTGATTTACTGGTAATAATATGAAATGTATTTCCAAACAAAAATTCAGAGTTATAATTGTTAAATATTATAAATGAAGCACCCCCACAAATATAGTTAAGTATTTTATTTCTTGTATATTGATTTGTTTTCATACTATCCTTCCAAGAATATATTGTCGCGAAGAAAAATAATTAAATAGGCTTCCGAATTACTTTATAAATATATTTTTAATTAGTTATAGGAAATATTTTAAATATAAAATAAGATTTACTATGTACATGAGCCAAATCGACCCAGCAGTTAGAACAAGAGAGGAGCACTGAGTTTTACTACCTTCCATGTGGCGCCACTGTTTTCCCCGACCGGTAGGTCCAGTCCAGATAAGAGGGAATACCAGGAAACTCTGTCCTCCTGACAATATTTTGCATTGTTATATATGTATAAGTTATATATGATCATATTACTGAAATATCATAAATATATTGATATAATAGATACACCCATATCCTATTTTTTAATTAATATTGTGTTTTGCATTATTATTTTGACTTAATTTATTTAATTGAACTAATTTATTTTTTTTTTATAAAATCTATTAACTTCAACATAATCACTAGAGTTATATAATTCAATTGGCTTTATTGACAATTGTTTTAAGGCTCAGACTTGCTATGAATTAATATAGAAAATAATAAACATATTTCCTTTTATTATTTCGGAATACATTAACCCTACTTTAATGGAATATCAATAAGATAGTATTTTTTTATAGAGAATTTAATATCTTCAGAATTCTTTCTTTAAATAATAAATGATAAAATCTAACTGCTGTGTGTAGGTTTGAAATAATATTTATCTATCAATGCTACTTATAACCAAAATCACGATATATTATTTAGATTTATATTTTATTATAGAAAGTGTGGTTTTTGTGAATTTTTACATTCAAATAATAACTTATTATTTTTCTGAGTAATTCAAGTCTTAATATACTCAAATTAGAGTTAAAAATTTGTATTTGTGTTATTTCCATCTTTCGTTAAATTAAATTAACAAATATATAACTGTGAAAATTATTTCAGGCATTAATTCTAAAATATTCATAAACATTTAGCAGAATAAGTATTTTTTGAAATATGTAATTTAAAATAAGGCAATCCGCACTTCATACATCTATTAATAAAATGGAATATATTCTATATATTTTATTCAATATATCCATTTTTTTATTACCTAAATTATATATATGCATATATATCCAAAAACAATTTCCTTTAATTATAAAAATCTTTATTTACTTAATTCGAAATATGCATTTTTATATAAAGATATTTTTATGGATTGTTATATTTAAATATATATAAATATAATTTTGCACAAATAAAAATACTCGCAGTGCGTTTCTCTTGAATATCATCAAATATATTATCTCTATAGATCTAACTTCAATGATATGAGTTATTGAATGGCTTGGCACATCAGTAGTCAAATCCCCCTCATTCAATAACTCATATCATTGCAGTAAGGTCTGAAGAGATAATATTTGATGATATTTGAAAGAAACACACTGCCAGTAAATTTATTTGTGCAAGATTTTAACGTTATTTGACAATTAAATTTATAAATTTAATATATTTATATATATACAAAAGAAAACATGGTATGATACCAGGTTTTCTCCTGTAGAAGGACGTCCGTGCCCGAAAGCTAGAGAATAATAAAAATATTTTTGAAAAGACACTTTTACCTGGAGGAATGATTAATTTTACTCAATATTTATGCAAGGGATTATTTTATAGAATATATATAATTATTATTACTTATATTTCGTTTTCTTGTATAGTCATCTAAATTTTCTTATTGTTTGTGTTTTATAGACGAGGTTACAGAGGGTATAGGTGTGTATTATAATTATTTATACATAAATATCATAATTTCTTTTTGTAAATAAATAGGGCGAACGTCTATATATTTTATCATCAAAATTATCTAATTTCAAAATTAATAAACTCTGCATATTCACATATATTTAAAAAAACAAAAACTCTTATGCAAAATTAAAATCTTAAAGATTCATTTAAAATATCTGTATTTTTATTTTAAAATAAGTTATTATGTATTTTTTTTAAATATAAACAAATATTATGAGTTAGTTCGTTTCAGGCATTATCGTTTTGTAAACATTAATTTCCTGTTTTATCAAGTGTAGCTTCAGTGTGCATATAATTTCTCCTCCATAAAAGTTCAAATACTCTTATCTAACTTTTTAGAATATTTTTAAAGAATAGAATATCTTGGTTATAAAAAAAAATGTTATTTTTTTCTTTCAAATATCTGGAGAAAATTTATGATTTTTTTTAAATACATTGATAGAATATAATATCTTGGTTATAAAAAAATTAGATATTTTTTCTTTCTAATAGGTGGAGAAAATTTATGAATATATATTTTTTCTCTGAATATAATAAAGTAAAACCTCTGATAAAGATCAATTTAAAATTGAAATTACCCCTCTACTTTCAAGTCTCACCTTATTCTGAGGTATAATCATTGCATATTGATATAAATTCATTGCAATCAAATCTCCCATATCCAAAACTTTATTTCTCTCTGTTTGAAATAAATATATTTTTTCTTTTCAAGTGTGAATTTTTAGCAATTATTGCTTTTATATTCATCTATTATTAGAACCTAAATATATATAAATTTGAATTTTAGCTCTATTATCATACTGGATATTGTGTTTAATTTTGTATTTAAAATAAATAAACGCTATAGATCTATAGAATTCAATATTATTTTTTTGGATATTTTTCAGGCGAAGAAGTTCTTATTGGTAAGTATAAATTAAATTTATAATACAATATAATGCGGTTTATGATTGTAGAACGGCGTTTGACAATTTTACCGCAAATGTTTCTTTTGAACGAAAAATCGTAATTTATTTTAAGGAGAAATAACGATTATTTCTATCCTTAGGGATGAAGTATGATAGGATGAATTGTGAAGAGTAATGAGATAATAGGAAAAATAAAAGTGTCCAAACATGAAGGTTCCCATCCCTGGACACTTTATTTTTCCGTTTATCATTACCCTTCACAATTCATCCTATCATACTTCATCCCTAAGGATAGAAATAGTCGTTATTCCTCCTTAAAATAAATAACGATTTTTCGTTCAAAAGAAACATTTGCAGTAAAATTGTCAAACGACGTTTTATAAATTAAATTTTATTGGTAATATATTCTTGATATTAAAAGCAACCTGTGAAATAATTTTCAATTCTTATTTTATATATGTTATTTTCAATGTATATTGTAGTATAAAATTTCATTTTTTATTTCAATTCTATTTCGATAAGCGATTATTAAAAAATAAAGCATTACTGTGACATTTATATACAAAAATAATATCAATTTAACACGATATACTTATGTATATACAATATAATATAATGCAGCTTATGATTGTAAAACGACATTTGAAATACTATCCCGCGTGTGTTTCTTTTCAACGAAAAATCAAAATACATTTCAAGAAGAAATAACGATCATTTCTAACCTTTTCATACCTCATCCAAAAGGTTAGAAGTGATCGTTATTTCTCCTTGAAATGGATTTTGATTTTTCGTTGAAAAGAAACACATGCGGGATAGTATTTCAATTGTCGTTTTACAACTTATGTATATTTTATGAATTATATCATCGAACGATTAAAGCAAATTGTTATTTGAAGTTCATTTATTATATTTTACTAAGAATTTCACGGCTGCATAGCACTATAATAAAATACCTCTACTGTATACTAATAAGATGATGTATTCCAAAAGGAAAGCAAATAATAATTTCTCTAGCATCTCAAATTTATTGTAACACATAAATATATGTCATGATTACAAAGTTTTGATGTTGAAATGATAAAGAATTGGAGGTGCAGTCGTGAAAAAGGAAAGATAGTTATTTACTAATTAGGTAGTTTTTATTTTCAATTACTTGAAGCAAATTATACGCACTAAATATTTATCACAATTATATAGAATTTATAAAATGAATCCTATATTCGTGAATTAAAAAATAGGTAGGTTAACTATACATATTTACAACAATAACCAAAAAATGTTTTAAATCTATGGTCAAAAAATAAAAGAATAGTCAATGATGAAAATAAAATACATGTTTTAAAAAATAAAATATTTGCAATTATTATATAATATAAAATCTCAAATTCTATATTTTTCAAAATATATTTTATTTTAATTCATCGATAATTTTACTTTTTTAATCATTTTTTTTATAATAACCTCGGTTCATTTGTTAATATGCGTAGTTTAACAGTAGTCAGTCTTTTTAAATCACTAATATAGGATTAACATCGTAAATTATATATAATTGTGAAAATAAATAATATGTAATATTTCTTCAATTAATTAAAAATAAGAACTACTTAATGGTAAATAATTATCTTTTTTTTTATCACGACTGCACCTTCAACCTTTTATCTTATCAATCCTTTATCTAACAACAAACAAATTATTCAGAAAATATATATATATTAGAAAAAGAAATTCTGCTGCTGATTTTGAAGATGGGTATGAATTATTGAAGTAGGTTATGGTTGAAATGGGCTATGTTTGGTTAAGATGGATATGTTTGATAGGATAATTTGCATATTTTAAAAATTCGATATTTGCTTTTGCCATTTTGAACAAATAATCAGGTGATATCCTGTCGACTATTGAATATATATACGTATAGAAGCATAGGGCGCCTCTCCCGTCAAAATAAACGTCAAAACCTGACGCCATCTATTGACCGTCACCGCAACTAGTGACCTCGGGTCGGCGAGAAAGCCACAACACCAGCTTTAGCAAACTGAGAAGAGTCCACCTAAAGACCATGGTTTCGGGCTAGTGGCCCTCGTCAATCTAGGGCGTCAGTCCTGGCAAATTATCTATCTATATATATGTATATATGTCTAACATGTCCATCTAATAGTCACTTGTTCAATACTATTTGTTTATTGGTGTTTTAAATAGAATTACTCATCAAACTGCGTAAGTAACCAAACAATATCCTAATAAATAATATTCCTGTTTATATATTAATATGTCTCATTTACGCGCGCATTTTTAAATTTCATATTGTCCATTTAAATTAAATCTGTTTGTATATATATATGGGTGTTCTATTAATACCATTATATACATATAAATAAACAAAACATTTTTAGAAATAGCTTTCAATATTTGAAAAACCAATGTGTGTTCTTTTTTATCTCTTATAAAATATTATTCGATATACGAGTTATATACGAGTATAATAGTTCTATGCATAGAAAACATTTAAATGCGTATATAAATAGATATAAATTCACATGTTAAATTTGAATATTTTTCAATATAAGACTTTTATATAAGTTTGTGTGCCTTGATCATGAAGAATTATCAATAAGAGAATAATTTGTGTGATATTTCTTACTACGTAATAATATAAAACCTTCTGTTTTATTCTTCAGTGGGCAATGTAGGTGATACAGGTAATTATGTTTTATATATTTCGTACGTCAAAAGGTAGATATATCATTTTTTTAAATCTATATTTTTAACCTATATATTGTTAAACGATTAATATCTAATTTATCTTGTGCCTATTTCCATTGTTCAATGATTATCGAATATATTTACAATTTTAATACATAGCAATAACGCGCCATCTATATAATACAATTGGACAGCTTGATGAATTTGTAGACAAAAAAGAAAAGTATAAAAATTTTGATCAATTTTGTAAATACATATACAACTTTCTCTTGAATTGGAAAAAAGAAAAGGAATCTTAGAAAAAAAAAAAAGAACTGCGATGCTTGCTCTGTGTGTTTTGCTTTGTTGTTTGTTTTTCTCTTTGGTCAATTTTCTTTAGTTAATTTATGTAAAATAATGAATTGAACAGGATTGTATATAGCCGAATTGCTGTAATGCAGTGAAAGGTATTGACGCAAATATCCCTGAGTTTGGGATATCGCGTTTCATGATGTTAATAAAGTTAATTAATAATATTATACAAATGAAAATATCAAAATTCGAATGTTTTTTCATAAATAAATCAAACTTCTACTGTCCTTACTGCGATGAAAAGATATTACTGTACAAAATTCTTATGTCCTTAGTTTGCTCAAATACCATTTCTAAGATTCCAACCTTAAGTGTTGCATATAAAAGCAGAATGATCCAATATAGTATTAGAGCTCCAAAGAAAGCGGTCTGGTTGATTGAATTGGAGAAACCTCTGGGAGGTTTCACCACTGATGAGCCAAGCCCTCTCAATATATTTTCATAGCAGTAAGGTCAGTAGAATTTTGATTTATTTTTGAAAAGAAACTTTCGAGTTTAAGTGTTTTCATTTTATTATATTTACATTTTTATTATTATTCTCGTGAAATCCTGAGTAATTATTTATCTAAATTAGATTCGTATTCTTTTATTTATTCGTCATTTTGAATGGAAAGGCAACCCTCTTATAAATGGAAATATTTTTAAAATTCTGAAATTAAATTTATTAATCATAAGTGTATAATGAACGAGAGTGAGTTATAAGGCTGATATACAAAAGTTTATATAAATATGTGAGAGAAATTTCATTCTTTTAATTAATCTTAAATAGATCGCATTTCAATAGAAAGCCATTCAAATACTTACTACTACTATTTAGAACATTTTTTACGGAAATATAATATCAGATGTATTTGAAATACATTTGTTTTATAAAGATAGTTATGAATGTCATATTTTAATAATATAAATATGAATTTGATATTTGCGTATATATTCAATATATAATTAAAACACCAAAAAATAAAAAAATAAAAAACAATTTCATACCATAAATTTTTAAAATGATCAGTTTATAATATTATATTTGATTTTCTTACTCTGTATTAAAAAAATATATGTTTTTATATATTATATTACATAAAAATAGGTATAAAAATTGGAATATATAAATTTTAAATATTATTTAATGTTAAATTAGAAGATACCTTGTTTAAATGTAAAAATATGTATATAAGTATATTTTACATACAAAAAAACACGTTAATTCAATTTGTTAACATAAATTATTTAATTGGATATTGAAACTTTTAGAATAGTATAATACATCAAGATATATCAGGCGCATTTTATTTTATTTTTTTATGACAGATATATCTTCTATGCATCTTTAACTTTTATGTTTGATATTTTTAGGCGGTTCAGGTGGATCTTTAGGTAAATATAATTAATTATTTTCATTCTAATATATATATTATATATATTAAAAAAAAAGAGATTTTCTGCTTGAATTTAAATCATGTTGAGGATCATGGTAATGCAGTCGTGGTTAAAATCTTGAAATAATAATATTAAAAATGGTTTTGATCAGATATTGCTTTAATTGAACTTATGGAATATATATATAAAAAAACATAATTTGATTAAAGTGCTGCCTGGCTTAAGGCGAGTAGAACAAGGAAAAACAAAATATGTTTTGCATAATGTACAAAAGTTTTGAGCCGGCCATCGAGAAAAAACAACAACGAGTTTATATATGCGTGACCTCTGGCGGTCGATTTAACAGAATATTTGAATCTATGATATATAATTTTAAATAAAATATTTTTATATAACATATATATATGCACAATTATGTGCATAAATATCTTATTTTATCTAAATTAGCATATTGTAATACAAAAAGTATCTTTAAAAAGCTGTCACAATGATACCACATATGCAATATATTATGCGATGAGAACCATATCATTCTTTAATTTCAAACCAGAAAACTTGATTCGATTATATATATCCAAATTAAAATATAAAAAATATATAATGTGCTAATTAATGCCCTTATATATCATATTTTCAATTGAAAAATTTATATATTTCAATTGCCAATGCATTTTGTATTTAACTACTGATTTATATGATTATCAGAAACATTTATCACTACATTTAATGAAAATGATAGAAAAACATTCAAAATTCATATATTTTGTTAATATATATTTTTATTTTTTAAATATATATTTTATTTTAAAATTATAAACTCCAGAACAAACTACTCTGTAGTGCGACCGCCAGATGTCGCGGCGTGCCCTATATAAACCTATTGTCCTTGTTTCCCGTTGGCCGACTCAAATCTCACTGTAGATATGTAAATACATAAAATTATATTTTCTTCTTAACACCTCAAATAAGGTATTTCATCCTCAATTAAGTTCATTAGACCAATTAGAGTAAATTGTGATTCATCATTATATTTTATTATTTTTAACAAGACTGCAAATGTCCTTGTAATGATTTGAGTTAATTACATGTGAATATTTATAGTGTCTATAACAAATTAATTCGTATTAGTTACAGTCTATTGTCTCTCTCTAAATATGTATATTTTCTTTATTGAAAATGATAATATGAACATAATTATAAATCTAATTGATATATATATTTTGTTTTTAATAACTTCAATGTCTACAAATGAATTTTCAGAAATAGGGAGTTTCCCTACCCCTCTTGAAGGTAAGGGATTTAAAAATAAATAACTATTTTATTAAAACGATATATATTTTTATAACCCATATATATATATTAAATTGATAAAAAAATATATATTCAATTCATTTTAATTAGTTTTAAGAGAAATTTAATTATACCGGATAAAATAATGTATCTGCAAATTTGTTTCGATATTTAAATTTTGATTATGTATTTAATAAGCTATATTTTATTATATATGTGGGATGGTTGGGTGCGTGTTGGTGTGGCTTGTGGAAAGGCTGCTGATAAAAGTATAATTATTTTTTATAATTTAAATTAATTTATTATAAAGCCAGAAATATATAGAGAGAAAAGGAGTAACGGCTGCTGGAAGCAAGCTTTGTTGTTCGAACGACGCGCGTAGCAAGAGTCCCGGATGCCGCCCGCGCATGCGTAGTGAGGTGTTTACCAGCTCGTGGTTGCCGAGGCCGTCACACTACTGCCCGTTTGTTTAGTGAAGCTTTGTCCCAGTTCGCTCTCACTGAGGGAAAGTGAGGTCGCCACATATATTTTGAGAGTAAAATTGAAAGAAACAATTGCTATATATTGAAAATGTATAAATATAATAAATCATTTTTATATATAGTAAATATATGAATAAATTCATCCGAACTATTGTGTATAAATATTTTAACCATTGTTGTGATGAAAAAATCCCAGATAAATTCAAAGATAGGAATAAAATTATTGTATAAAATATAATATGTCAGAATATATGACATAAATACACCTATATTTTACATAGTATATTGAAATATATCTGTTCTATTATAAAATTAAATCATCTATTATTTTATATATTATATTGTATACAATTATTATTTTCATAATTAATATCATTACGCTGATAGACAAAACTTAAGGAAGTTGTACCTTATAGCATATAGTTATTTTCTGAATCCCGATATATATATATATGCTATTAGGTACAACTTCCTTAAGTTTTGTCTATCAGTGTTATTATATCATAATTTAAAAAATTTATATTTTGATAAAATTTATGTTTCTAACGAATTCATCTGTGTAGATATGTTTGATATAATCCTGAGTAAGTTAATTTTGTTTAAATTTAGAAATTTCGAAATAGATATCAAATTTAATATATTTTAGCCGGTGGTGGTGGTGTCTTGTTCAAGTGCTTGTAGCATTGTAGCGGCTCCCAAATATTTACTTTTAATATATTCATTATAAGTTTTAATTTGTTTAATAACTATTTAATTAAAATATTCATCTTATAAATATATAATGCTCATAAAATATACATTATTTAAATTATATACATTAACATTAATATCACATTATTTGTTGGCATAATAAATATAATAAAAATAATCATATATTATTCTAAATATAAATCATAAATCATATATGTATAATATTTATCTATATTATATCAAATGCATATATCTAACATTTTATGATATAGAAATTATATTTGAAACAACACACACAAAAAGAACATGAACATGTAGTATAAAACAATTTAACCCCTTCTGATAATTTGAATTAAATAAAGGTAATTAAAAGTTGATTTCACGATAATTTGTTGTCTGACTTCGCTTAGAAATTCATGCCGCCTACAGCATATTTCTCATTGGTTACCCGGACTGCAGGCCCCAGTGTGTCGGCTCTTTCTAAGGCAGAAGCATGGGCCGTAAATTTCAGATTTTGTTGCTTTATGGAAGGGCGGGTGCCATTTCCCTGTTAGTCAGCCACATTTCAGAGTTTCCTGTTCACGGTTACCATAGAGGCTCGGGGCTCACGACACCGTACTACAGGGCAGTCCCTTACTTGTGCTGCTTCTCCCGCCCGCCACATAGAGGAGAATTTCTGGGCAAGAATTCAGCCAGTTTTTTCTTCACCATACCTCAATCCTATAGAACATGTTTGGGAAGTCTTGGGGAGATGCATTGGATCTCGTTCACCCTCACCCAAGACCACCCGAACTGTTAAATGCTTTTTTTTTTGCCTCAAGAGCTCTTTAATTACCTAATAAAAAGCATGAACTATCGTTGTGACAGCTGTTTAGCTGTTAAAGCGACCACATATCCTATTAAGTTATTAAATATTGGACATCTACCTGACCTTTGGAATAATTAACATAAATTTATTACATAACTCTTCAAAATAAATTTCAACAATGAATTTATATTGTCAACATTATTTTTCGAAGTTTTCGTCTATCTACCTACAAATTTTCGTTTAAAACAATTCTATATTATTTTAGAAAATAACATTAAGGGTTTGCTACCTTAATATTGAAGAGAGAGAGACACCAATGTATATCAAATACTTTAATAAATATACTGTTTAAAACTATATATATTCTATTGATTGGCATTATTATATTATTATTATTTTATTAGAAAAAAACTACCTATAAATTCTATCCTGATGCATTTTATTATATGGGAAGGTCAATACAGTACATTCAAATAATATATATAGAAAATAATTTTGTCGACTAAATTTAACTATTCCAATAAAAATAGCCAAATATAACTCTTACTTCTTGTAAAGTTCTTATAAGACAATCCTCTTCAATCGTCGTTATATTTTGCTATAATTAATTTTGTGATGAGAACATGTATTAAATTGATAATTCTCTTTAATATTTATTTATAATTAAATTTGAAACAATTTTTCATTCTAGTAAAAATATTGTGTTTGAAAAAATTTTCATATTTTTCAAATATTCATATTAACTATTCAACGCCCTTTTTTGTTAATAGAATTATTCGATAATTTTGGTGAGTAGAATAAAAATATAATTTTTCAAACACTATACAATGAATATCCTTAATATTATACTATTTTATATCAAATAAATATATGTATTATATTATAATATTTATAAAGATAATGTAAATCTACAAAGGTTTAATATATATTGCATAAAAATACTGATTTTTACTTAATTCATATGTTAATTTCCATATTTTTGCACATATTGAGTTTCAAAATCTATAAAGGTATTTTTTTAATATCGAGCAATCCATTTTCGATACATTTTTGCTTACAAGGAGTTTAATTTTCTATAGGAAGATAGACGAACGGCCTCGTCGAAATATCGAATTTTGTTTTTAATAAATATAATTAATCCAAAATATGCCTTTATTTTAATCTATAAAAGTATATCACTATTGTTATAAGACTGTATTGAAGGTGAGATGACAAATAAATAAGATTATTAGAATAAAGGTTTAAAATTAAAATAAGCAAAATAGAATGTTCACTCCTTGTACGTTTGTCTTTTATTTTCCCCAGAGACTATATTTGCAAACACACATTGAAAAAAATGTATAGGGTTCGTAACCCATATATTCATTTCAAATATATAATATTAATATAATAATTCATATATATAACGTTATGTTTATAAAAGTGTGTTGAAACAATTTATTTCACAAATATGATTTTAATATTTTCTAATTATTTATAATTAATAAAACTATTTCCGAATTCTAATTATAATAGCATTCAATTATAAATTGATAATACCCTTTTTTTGTAAAATAAATTCCATAAATACAATATAGTATTTTGATAAATATTTTATTTCTCATAATTTTAAATTCTATTGTACACTATTTTTTACTTTTTGCAATTTTGAAAATAAAATAATGTTACTTAAAATTATTTATGTTGTGCTTTAGAAATACCCGAGAAAGCAAAAGGTAAATTTTATTTATACGAATACTCATTTAAAAAATATATATTTATTAGAATAAAAAAATTATTTGAATTTTTCTTTGTGCGTCTCCACGCCTGATGATGTTACAAAACAAACAAATATCAAGGTTTTAGCAAATTGAAATAAAAATATATTTTCATTGACTTTTAATTCAATAATTTTTAACATTGGCTTAGTATTTGATAATTTTTGTAATATGAATATATTTGAATATTTTCATTTTTTTTAAATGTTGAATACTTTACAATATTGTAGCGTAGAAATCAAGCCTTGAAATATCCTAAGATGTAAAAGTATTTATTGATCACGTCACGGCGACAAGTCGGCAATTATTAACAAGTCAGCAAAAACCATTTACAGCTAGAGAATCTTGAGCAAGCAAGCAAAGAGATATTTTGATAATTATTTTACATAAAAGATTAATATAATCTGTTGAATAGTTTCATTGAATAATTTAATTAATAAATTATTTCTTCGTCACATAGCCTCCTCCTATAAAGAGCATCGACCCGATGCTCAGAAGGAGACTTACATCCTCAGTGTCAAGGCTCGAGAACGGGTGATAGGGCCTGAGATCTCTACGCGGGTCTGTGGTTGTTGTGTTCGTTCAGTGGGGATGTCTTCTTCCTGGAAGTTTGTCGAGTCATCTTCTGGGTCCTCTTCTAGGTGGTCCTCCTGGTCCTCTGGGTTTAAATATGGTTTCATCCTACAAATGTGAACTAAATCTTTTGTTTTACGACGACCTTGCTGGTTTCCGAATGTTTCAACTTCATAGGTCACATCAGATATTTTTCGGGTTACTTTGTATGGGCCGAAGTAACGTCTCATTAGTTTCTCCGAATATCCCACTTTACGCACAGGGATAAAGATCCATACAAGATCTCCAGGCTGATAAATTATATTTCTGTGATGGGCGTCATAGCGTTGTTTATTGCTATCTTGAGATCTCATGGAGTGGATACGTGCCAGTTTTCGTGCTTCTTCGGCTCTTGCCCCTAGAGTTTGGATGAAATCGTCGTCTTCTGGCCATAACTTGGGGAATAACACGTCCAGTGGAGTCTCGGCTTCACGCCCGTGTACAAGGAAAAATGGGGTGAACCCAGTTGACTCTTGTTTTGCTGTGTTGTATGCAAATGTAACGAATGGAAGAATCCTGTCCCAATCTTTCTGGTTGACATCTACATACATGGACGCATGTCTGCTATGGTCTTATTCAACCTCTCCGTGAGGCCGTTTGTCTGGGGGTGATAGGCGGTCGTTTTCCGATGGGTTATTCTGCACTGGTTGTTCAGATCACTTATCATTGAAGATGTGAAGTTCCTTCCTTTATCCGTGATTAATTCTCTCGGCGCGCCGTGCTTTAAGATGACATCTTCAATGAAGAATTTGGCAACTTCCATGGATTCACTTGTGGGTAGGGCTTTAGTTATCGCATATTTCGTTAGGTAGTCCGTACATACAATAATCCAACGGTTGCCACCTTCTGATGTTGGAAATCTCCCCAGGAGATCCATTCCTACCTTTTCAAAAGCAACTTCAGGAACAGGTATTGGCTGTAAGTGCCCTGAGGGGAGTTGGGGCTGATGTTTACGCCTCTGACAATCTGAACAGTGTGCCACATACTTTCTAACCGTTCTATACATTCCGGGCCAGTAATACTTTTTTCTTATTCGGTCATAGGTTTTAGTAAATCCGAGGTGACCAGCAGTGGGTGAATCATGGAAATTATTCAGTAATTCCTGCCTTAAATGGCGTGGAACCACCAAAAGCCATGGTTTCCCCATTGGATCATAATTTTTTCTCTAGAGCGTGTTATCGATTTTTACAAAGGTATTATTAGGAGTACTTTGTAATTGGTCAGCAATTTTTCTAAGAGCTTGATCATTCATCTGCTCTTCGCTAAAGTTCTGCAAAGTCACTATGCTTGGAATATCTTCCTCCATATCTTCACTGTATTCTAATGGACTTCTTGATAAGCAGTCTGCGTCCTGATGTTTCCTTCCGCTCTTATACACGACAGTGACGTCAAACTCTTGCAGCCGAAGTGCCCATCTTGCTAACCTCCCACATGGGTCTTTGAGGTTGGTCAGCCAGCACAAAGAGTGGTGGTCTGTAACAATAGTGAACGGCTGTCCAAAGACATATGGTCGGAATTTATTGATAGCCCAAATGATGGCAAGGCATTCCCTTTCTGTGGTTGAATAATTTTTTTCTGCCTTATTTAAGGTTCTGGATGCATAAGCAATGGCTCTTTCCTTTCCCTTTTGTATCTGCACTAATACTGCTCCTATTCCGTAGTTGCTTGCGTCAGTGTGTATTTCGGTTGGGGATGAGTAATCAAAATGTCCAAGAGCGGGTTCGGAAATTAACGCTGACTTGAGAGCTTCAAATGCATTTTGCTCTTCCTGGTTCCAATTAAATGCTGAGTCTTTCTTCAAAAGGTCATTCAAGGGTTGGGCTACGTGGGCATAATTGGGTATGAAGCGGCGGTAGTAGGATGAAAGGCCAAGAAAACTTCTAACTTCCTTCAATGACCTTGGCGTAGCGAAGTCGCGGACTGCTCGAATCTTTTCTTGGTCGGGACGAATTCCATTTTCACTCACCTCATGTCCAAGAACCGTGATAGTTTTTGCACCAAACTTGCATTTCTTGGAATTGAGACATAATCCGGCTTTCTTAAGGCAATTTAATACAAGTTGAAGGCGTCTTAGATGTTCTTCAAAGCCATCTGAAAAAACGATGATGTCATCGAGGTAACACAAGCAAATAGTCCACTTAAGACCCTTCAGAAGATTATCGATCATTCGTTCGAAGGTAGCTGGAGCATTACATAACCCAAATGGCATTACTTTGAACTCGTACAGTCCATCTGGAGTTATAAATGCTGTCTTCTCACGGTCCGATTCTTCTACGTCGATTTGCCAGTACCCTGATTGGAGGTCCATGGAAGAATAAAATCTAGCTCCCCGTAAGCAGTCTAAAGTGTCGTCGATCCTTGGGAGAGGGTAGACATCCTTTTTTGTTATTTTGTTAAGGCGGCGGTAATCGACGCAGAATCTCCAGCTTCCATCCTTTTTTCTTATCAATACTACAGGTGAGGCCCACGGACTTTCAGAGGGCTGAATGATGTCAAGTTTTTCCATCTTGTTTACCTCATCCTGAATAATTTGGCGTTCTCTTGGTGCAACTCGGTAAGGTCTTTGTTTGGTCGGTAGGTGGTCTCCAGTGTTAATTCGGTGTTTAACATTGACGTCCTTGAATTGTTTTCTTTTATTAAATTCGAAAATATCTGTATAGTTTTTTAACAAATTTCTTAATTTTTCTTTTTGAGATTCATCAAGCGAATTATCTATAAAAAATTCCGAGGTTTTTGGGTCTTCAGAATGTTCCGCCTCTGTTTCAACTTGGTTACAATCGGCTAGAGTACATAATTGACTATCTTCGATGACAGCACTATCGGCTACATGCATCCCCTGTGGGATTAGTTTCGGATATGGACTCCAATTCACCACCCAAAGTTTACCTCGGTTATTGGTAAGTGAAATGACAGAGGAGGGAGCCGTTAGTTCTCTTTCCAGCAATAGCTCTTTTCGACATTCTGCCACCACAATTGCGTCATTAGGAATGTCAAGACTTGCTACTTCTATTAACTGAATAGAGGCTGGTTCGATTCTATATTCCAATTCCGAGTAGAGAGGTGAGCTGTTCTTAGGGGTATCCTCAAAAAGACATTTTTCTAAGAAGAGTGTGTCGTCAGCTGAATCAATTATCGCCCTAGATAACTTCAAAAAGTCCCAACCAAGAATAACTTCGTGACTACAGTCTTCCATAACGACAAATTCAAAGCTTTCCTGTAGTCCATTCAAGTCCAGTTTCAGTGTGCAGCGTCCTTTTGGTCTTACAATTTTACCGTTGGCTACTCGTAATGTGACGTCAGTTTCGGCAAACATTATTTTTTTTAGTTTGAGTCTGAACCTCTCAGAAATGACAGAATATGAGGCTCCTGAGTCGACGAGGGCACGCGTCATTTTTCCTTCTATTTTAATGTCTATGGAATTTTCTTTTAATTCTAATGTAGTCGATAAGGGAGGATTTATAAATTTTGCGGCCTTACCTCCAAAATAGGACGCATCTTCTAGTTTTCCTGACGGGAACGGCGAGGCGACTGGCTGGCTCTTCTATCAGGAGACGAATATTGTCCTTTTCGGCCAGTGTGAGGAGAGGGGCTTCGGTAGCGGCGTCTATTTTCTCTTGGCAGGTCGTCGTTGGGCTCTTGGCTGCTCCGAGAATTATAGAATGTTCTAGGCTCTAGCCTATCTCTCTGTTTGTAATTCCAAGTTTGTTCTCCTTCATATTCTCTCCTCCTGTCACGGCAGTAGCGCACGACGTGGCCAGGGCGTCCGCAGTGGAAACAGATTGGCTTACCTTCCGTGGTTCGCCATTCGTTGGTATCGCGTCTTCCGTTCAATTGTTTTGACTGCTGCGGTCTAGGTTGGAAATTTCTGGGTTGGAACTCGTACCTAGGGATTGGTAATGGCCTTGGCGCTCTATTTTGAGGGACACTTCTAGAAATTGGCGCAATTGTTTTTTCAATTTATTGCTGCACCATATGTTCAATTGCAGAAATTTCTGGTTCTTCTCTAGGAGAGGCTAATGCTCGCTGTACCTCCTCGCGAACTATTTGCCTAATCATAGATGACAGATCTGCCCTGTCATCATGATCACTGAGAGACGCCACATTTGGTAGTCGCTCGTACCTGGTTGGGGTCACTCGCTTACAATGTAGCGCTTCAATGCGGCGACACTCGGTGACGAATTGTTGAGTGGTATGTGCATCTCTTGGGAGAAGTGCCTGGTAGAGCTCCTCTGCTATCCCTTTCATCAAATGGGATATTTTATCTTGCTCATTCATATGAGGGTCTACCTCTTTGCAGAGGCGCAGGACGTCTTGAATATAAAATTCGGTGCTTTCACCTTTTAATTGTGCGCGAGTTTTTAAGGTTTTCTCTGCTCGTAACCTCAAGTTTTCGTTTTTTTCCGAAAACTGATTTTAACTGGGACATGAACTCCGTCCATGTCAGGATGCTCTCCTCATTGTTCTCAAACCATTTGAGAGCAGTGCCGGTCAAATAAAAGTAAACGTTGGCGAGACAAAGTGTTTCATCCCATTGGTAATGCTTCGCCACACGTTCATACTTTTTCAACCAGTTATGGGGATCTTCAGAACCCTCACCAGAGAACAATGAGGGGTTTCTAGGTAGATGTTGTATAAAAAATGAACCTACCTAATTTGTTGCTTCTTTCTTGATGGTCATGGTTGTTTCTTCTTGCTCAACCGAATCAATTTTACGTTTTTTTCTGAATGGGTATCGATCCAGCTTCTTCACCAGTTGTAGCGTAGAAATCAAGCCTTGAAATATCCTAAGATGTAAAAGTATTTATTGATCACGTCACGGCGACAAGTCGGCAATTATTAACAAGTCAGCAAAAACCATTTACAGCTAGAGAATCTTGAGCAAGCAAGCAAAGAGATATTTTGATAATTATTTTACATAAAAGATTAATATATATTTATATAATCTGTTGAATAGTTTCATTGAATAATTTAATTAATAAATTATTTCTTCGTCACAATATTGTTAGTCCGAAAAAAGAAAATTAATAACGAAATAACAGAGACTTGTAATTTAAACACATGTTAGGTCTCCGATTTTAATATAGGTGAAGTGTTAATTTAGAGGAAATATATTTTGAGATCTTCATTTTTAGTAATATAAAATATGCATTGTCTTATCTTGAGATTCAATTTGAAAAAAGACCAAGGGGTTAAAATATTATTCAATTTTAAAAGGCTTTTTAGCCTCAACACACCAGCTTTCAAACTTTACGGTCCTTCAACTGGTGTTGATTGTAAAAACGCTAAAAATATATTAACTTCTTGCTTCACTTTCACAGTTCGTAATATATCTTCTAGAGAAGTATTTGAAATAACCTTTTATAATATATAAAGAATTAACCTCAAAATGCTGAAATAGCAATTACCTTTTTGTGTGTAATATAAGGCGATAACCTTACCTTGTTCAAATAAATTCTGTAATCGATTAAAAGTGAAGTATTTTCAACAGCATAATATACTCCCCATAAAAAATTCATACTAATATATTGTATTGACTAAATTGAACTCTTCGAATTAAAATAGCAAAATATAACGACGACTGAAGAGAAGTGTCTTATACGAAGCTTTCGGAAGCATAAAGTTCGTATAAGACACTCCTCCTCAAACGTCGTTATGTTTTCCTAATATATTGTATTGTTTTCAAATATTGAAACATAAATTGTCTTTATTGACAAAAGCCTTTTTTGAGGACCTATCGTCCTATATAGGATTCGCCAGTTTACAGAGTAATTGAAGAGAAGAGAACTAAGAATAAAGAGAGAAAGCTATATGTATTAGGTATAGTATAGTATTTTCTACACTGTGACTATATACAACAGCAGCAACAAGCCTTTTACTGGAATCAAAATCCCATACAAGATTCGTCATTCTAGTCTTGACAAAGATTAATTACATATAATTATTTACATCAATTAGATTATGTGTATCGCTTCCCCTTCTCTTCAGCTGTCTTCCTAAATTTGAACAACGCTAACGCTCCAGCTCTGTTTTTCACCACCTCATTCATCAGGAGCTCCAAAAAGAGTCCCTCTAGGCCTATTATAAATTGCAACAATTCTATTTTAAACTGATACTAAACTTTAATATTTAAAATGGAAAAATATTTTGTAGGTTCAGAGAGAATAATTGCAGGTAAGTTGGAATATAAAATTGTAAATAGTGCTCTATATATCATATGGAATATATTCTAATATATTTGTTGAATGTTTATACTATGTTATTGAATAACTATGACCTTTTATATCTATTTCAAAAATTAATGTAAAATTAAAATCTAAACATGTTTAATTTGACCATTTAATGAACTATTTTAATTTTTTTATATCGACATTTATTTATGAAAATTAGAAACTATTTTATACGCGTAAGATTCTTTTTTAAATTAAACAATTTCTACTGCCCTTACTGCAATGGAAAAATTTAAATTACATATATAAATGAATATATAATTTTAAAATTTATAATAATCAACTATCATTGAAATCTCTAAATATTAATTTGTTGATATATAGAAATAGTCGTAAAATGGGGTGAGTATTTTATGATAAATATTCTGGAAATATCTATTTTCTATTATTATTAATAATATACAATTTAAATATGATTATAAATATAAGAATTTATCGTAAAAATAGAGACTGTCTGGCTGGCATTCATATTTCTATGAGAAATATACACTTCGGCCAGTTAGAGTTTTTTATTTTCTTTGACGAGTTTAATATTTGTTTTTGACTCGTGCTTTAGATGTTGTACTAAATTCGAAAATCACGTGAGACCGCTCTTGCAACCTCGGATCAATTTTTAACGCCTTGCCAAATACTTTATTTTTATTTACTTCTCCTGACGAAGACAAAAGATTTTTGTCGAAACGTTGAGAAAATAAAAAAACTCTAACTGGCTGAATATTCAAAATATGCTTATTAGATATATATTGTCACAGAATAAATATTCTGTGGTAGCCTACTATGCAAATTAAATGCCACATCATCATCCAGATGTCAGCATTTTATATGTAAATAGTTTGTAGATATATCTCGGTGGAATTGCGCTATCTATAAAATTTGTAAATACTTTTCTTAAAGATAGAGGCTGCCTTGCCGTCATTCATATTTCTATGAAAAATAGACACTTTCTACTAACGAAGACAAAATATTTTGTCGAAACGTTGAGAGAGAGAGAGAGAGAGAAAATAAAAACCTCTAACTGTCTATTTTTCATAGAAATACTTTTCTTGTTGAAATAAATTATTTTATAACTACCCGCTGTTTACAATAAAGCAATGGATTAGCCTACAGTCGAAACAAAACCAGTCGTATAGGAAAGCGTAACAATATAATATCGGTATTGAAATATTGTGTGTATGTGATATTTACCTTCATTTGAAATCTCTACAATATCTGATTATTCATTATATTTAATATAATTTTCTCATATAAAATAAATGAATATATGATGATCACATAGATTTTTTATTTTATTTTATTATTACAGAAGCAAGAAGTCGATTAGACTATTGTGCTATATTAGAATTATTTACATATATATCTTTAATTATTTACACGATGAATTAGTAGTGATTTATAAATCTGTGTACAAATAGCTCTAAACTTACCAAAGTGTTCATAAGATTGAGTATATACAGAAAGATGATTTGGCATTATGTCAAAGTAAGCAAGTACAATATGGTAAGTCAGAGGGCAAGCCAACATAAGATGCTCTGTTGTATGATCACTATTATTATATTCAATATATAAGGTAGCAGTAAATCTTACAATGAAGATTCTACTATTAATATAAATTTCACAAATCAATTTCAATATATATATTTTTTAAATGAATGAAATATTGATAAATAATAGTTTTACCTCTCTTTGGATAATAAAATTTAAGCTTATATATTTTTATATTTTATTTTTAGGTTTCAACATCCAAATTGGAACATAAACTTTGAATGATAGAAGTTAAAAAAATAATTAGGGGCTAATTTATTTTATATATTTACAGGAATATTACGAAGAAAAGTGAGAAGTAAGTGTTTTCGTATTATTTTATCTATCAAAAAAATTCAGAAAATAACGAAGGAAAAAATTATAATATATAGAATTTTAAAATAATTCAATATATTCACTAAATAATTTTTATTACCAGTTAATATACAGATTTTGAAATAGAAAGCTATTGAGGTATATTTAAAAATATTTCTTTATATATATTTATATTAGAGACTTAAACATATTTGAATATATATCAATAAATTAATAAATATATATACTTTTATTATTTAAAAATGCTTATTTCAGATCATAAAGTTTCATTTTCCAATATTTCGTATGGCAACTCGCCAAACTTCTTCGGGGAACAATATTGTTTTGAGATGCTCGCGTATTAATTCACGAGTATGTACAATTGCTGTAAAATTTAAAATATCTAAAACCTACAATATTCATGTTTATAAATATAATAAAATATAATCATGAATTGATACGCGAGTATCTGAAATAATCTTGTTTCCCGAAGAAGTGTTGCGAGTTGCCTTAAGAAATATTGGAAAATAAAACTTTATGATCAAAAATAAGCATTTTTAAATAATTTGATATATGTATTGCTCTATTTTCAAATATATAATTTTATATATTTGACATTAATAGGTTTGCCAATTTGGATCAGTGCGACTTCTCTCTTGGATTTCTTTCTCAAATTTTCTTATACACACCTGTTACTTTATCTATTCAAATTTTAAAGAGGAAATATTCTAGGTTCATTTGATTGGCATTTTGTCTTATATTGTATCCTCCATTTTTACAATAGATTGACATCAAAATAGGTTTTATATTAATGAACTATGAAGCTAAATTTATATAAATATAAAAATCTTATTATCTCTTTTCAAGTGAGAAGATAAGGGTAAGGAAAACCTCTCGCTCTCCCTTTATCTTAATTTTAATTATTAGGAAAATTATTATCATAGTTATGTCTTTGCTTTTTTCTACAAACCTTTCTCTTCCCCTATTCCTTTTTCTACCCAGCCTATGACGCGTAACGGCCGCATCTATGCTGGAATTTTTTTAATCATATTATATCCTTCTATTTATTTATAATATATATAAAAGAAAACCTCTCATGTTCAAACCAACTAACAAATATATAAAACCTTTATATTTATATATATATAATTTGACCTTCAATAATAAACATTTTACATATTCCGAATTTTTTTTTTTTTTTAAAGGTTTTTATATATATACGCTTAAATATAAATATGATTTCAGAACCCCAACCTGGTAAGTTTTTTCTTAATTAATTGATTGCTTTTTTAACGTTTAAAAATATTAAATACGCTTATAATAATATACATATTTAATCTTTTGACGATACAGACATTCTTTAAATAACTTAGATCAAAATCTTTCTGACATGATTTTCATCGAATTTTGTTGAATTTGTAAAATAATATATAAATATTATTTATTTAAAAATACTATCCTATCATGAATATAAACTTTAGAAATGTAAAGACCTCCTTATATTTTGAAATAAGTGAAGAAATAAACATGTAGCGTATATTTTTAATAATTAAAATTAATAAAATATTATATCAAATATTATTGACAAGGAAAATGGCATTTTCTAAAAAGGAAATATTGTTGTTGTTGTCGTGTCCAATGAAAAGTCTCAGATGTCTCCATGCATCTCTATCACAGCAATGTCCTCTATCTTGGGTGTGTAAAGCTGCTGCTCTGGGTCTATGTCAATTTTCTGCAAGGCTGCGGCCATTGCTGGGCATGAGAATATGTAAGTAGGTGGTAGTTCCACACCAGGACAGTTGTTGCATGCCCTATAGGTTCTTGTGCCATCTGGATGTATTGTCATTCCTTTATAGTGTTTTGTTCTAAGTCTTGTTATAATTTTTGTCAGTTTTCTCTCAGAGTTTATTTCACATATTTGATATTTTCTTATTTTTTGTTTTATTATCTTGTATTTTGCTAAAAATGAAATAAAAGAACTATATACATATTAATATAATTTCAAGAATTTGTTACGAAACTATATATTTATATATAACTTCCAATATATATATATATAATATGATGTGTCCAGATTTAATTCTTGAAACTTTTAGTAAGTCGATATTTCTTTCTAATTATTCCATAAAATATTTAATATATACACATCATAAATAGATCATATTATTGGTAAAAGATTATAGATTCGTAAAGGAAGAGAGTGAACCTTTATTACCTAAAGATATAAAACAATAAAAGAAGGACAAAGAGATCAAATTATATTTACATTCGCAGTTCACGCCGGTCTGTCCTATTCAATTAACCGCTAGTCTGCTTACAATCCAACAAGGCTGCGCTATATAGGCAGATGTCAACTAGCAGAGACAATGCAGAAAACACTATGCAAATCACACTAATATTCCATCGTATAAATATATGGAATAATTTATTTTCTAATATTTCAGTTAGATGAATGAAAACATTCATAACGGCCTAACAACATACCTACTTTGCACCTTATACGATTACACGTTAATTCTCGAATAAAATAACAGAGGAAAGGTTTCTTCATTCATAATGCAATGTAAAAGTATTAATAAACGTTCAGGTTTGACATTTTCTACATGGACTATAGACTGTTTTAAGTCGTTTTGAAATAGCTAACGTTTTTAACACTTTCCTATATGTTTATTTATTTACTAGACGAATGGCCCGGGCAACGCCCGGGTTTTACCCGAGTGCGAATATATTTTAAAAACGTTGTCTTGGGTGGTCGCTATAGACAGGGTGGTCTGTATAGACAGGTGTATGTATCACACAGCTGCTAACAGGGTTGTCTAGAGTGGCCGTTATAGACAGGGTGGTCTGTATAGACAGGTGTATGTATCACACTGCTGATAACAGGGTTGCCTAAAGTGACCGCTATAGACTGGGTGGTCTGTATAGACAGGTGAATGTAACACACTGTTGATAACAGGGTTGCCTAAAGTGACCGCTATAGACAGGGTGGCCTGTATAGACAGGTGGATGTATCACACAGCTGATAACAGGGTTGTCTAGAGTGGCCGCTATAGACAGGTGTATGTATCACACAGCTGATAACAGGGTTATCTAGAATGGCCGCTATATACAGGGTGGTCTGTAGAGACAGGTGGATGTATCACACAGCTGATAACCCGGTTGTCTAGAGTGGTCGCTATAGGCAGGGTGGTCAGTGGTCGCTATAGACAGGGTGGTCTGTATAGACAGGTGGATGTAACACACTGCTGATAACAGGGTTGTCTAGAATGGCCGCTATAGACAGGTGTATGTATCACACAGCTGATAACAGGGTTGTCTAGAGGGGGGCAGGGAGGACACGTGTTCGCCGGCAGCCAATGGGCGCGCATTCTATCCGTGAGCTTCAGACAGAATAAGGCAATTATATAAGTAGATTACCAGTTGCAAATAAGACACTCTATATCCGATCTGGATAATTGCGCATGAAACTATATACAATAATTAATATTGTAGTAGAGTAGGTAACAGAATTGTCAAAAATAAAATAAACAACTAAAAAATAGCATTAAATAAACATATACATTAAACAAATAAGCAACAACATAAGAAGATAGAAGAAATCTCAAGATATTTATTTACAATATGTTAAGCAATAATGGAAGTTGATTTAATGAAGTTATCTGTAATATGTATTATTATGTATTCTCCGTAAATACAATTCGAATATATTATAAATATACAATTATAATATTATTAGCCAAGTAATAAGAAAAACACGAACTTTTGGGACAGTTGCAAATAGAACACGCTATATCCGATCTGGATAATTGCTCGTGAAACTATTTACAATAATTCATATTGTAGTATAATAGGTAACAGAATTATCAAAAAGAAAAGAGTAATAAAATGAGCATTGAATAAGCTTCATGTTAGTATTAATAAAACAATTAGACTATGTGAAAAATACCCCCCTTCCTCCTGTATGAAAATTCAAAAAACTTTAGAAATTTCAAAACTTTAAATATTTATAATAATTGATAAATATTTATAATACAAATATAAAAACGTGTTATTATAGCTATATGAGAGTATTCAGCAATCGGAAATTTGCAAAAACAAATTTTGATAATTCACTATTATAATAGTAGGTTTATATTTACCCTAAACATATATCATAATTACGGGACATATTTATATACTTCAATGATGTGATGGCAATATGTATTTATTCCCAATTATTTTGATGATATTCAGAATGTATCATGGAATTAGTGGGTAAGTACAATTTCATTTATTTTTTTTTTATTTTGTATAAAAGGTTCATATATAGCGTATATTAGATAAATATATATACAGGGTGATCCAAAAGTCCCGCACTATTTTAAAAATTAATAACTCCGCGAATATTCGCGCTAGAGCAATGCGGTAAACACCATTGTGTTCAGGATGCAATGGGATTTTTTATGGCAAATAATGAAAAATTCGAAATTGATTTTAGTTACAATTTTATTCGCCAGATGGCGCACTACCAGAATCCGAGATTGAGCGGCCAAATTGTTTGATAAATTGAAAAATATAACTGATCGACACGTATTTTTCCTTTTTGAATACCAGGAAAGAACCCTAATAACATCAAATAACAAATTAAAAAAACACCACTTTGCAAAAAGTATGAAGAATTGGTTAACAATTTTTAAGTACAATCAGAGATATGTAAAATAGGTAAATGCAAATTGAAACATGTAGCGAAAAAAAAAAAGATATTTTAGATACGGTTTGTTTCCGAAGATAATAAATTTCTAATATTTTTAATTCAACTCTCTCTCATACTGTACACAATTTTAAAGAATGTGTCCCCTCAAATAAAAATATTTTTTGAATCGACCTTTTGCGTTGAAAAACGTGTTAGTAAAATCATTTTGTATTATTTTTTTGCACAAAATTTATAAAGTTATTGGTGTACAGAAAATATTCCTTATGCTATTTCTTCTAATGAGCGAAAAGCGAAAAACTAAACATAAGGAGAAAAATTGTGTGTACCAGTGTTATTCGAGAAGTTATAACACTCTGGTTTGCACGACATAATATGTGAGCAAATGACAAACAAAAAATTACTGTTCACAAAAAAAAGTCAAGATGTGAGGACAGCATTTATTATCCCCATATCCCAACACAAAGAGCTGCAAAATATTGGTAGATAATATAATACATGGCAGCTTATATAACACATGAGGTAACTGCCTTCTCTCTTGTATTAGGTCACAATCCTTGCTCAATGTAGCACCCTTCATTCTCAATCACCGCCTGCAGACGATAAATGACAGAATGGACAGCATTAAATAACATATCTGTTGAAATTGATAAATCGTTCCATCTGATAGAAGCCTTCAACGTGGCCAATATGGTAGGCCAGCATCGATAAACACACGATTTAATGTACCCCCATAAACAAAAATCGCAAGGCGTCAAGTCTGGTGATCTTGGAGGCCACTGGTATATGGCGACTTATCCCACGAATTTCACCGAACGTTTCCTTTAGCAATTGTTTGGCACCACGGGAGATATGAGGAGGTCCTCCAACTTTCATGAATGTTATTTCGCTTAGTGATTTTTCCCTGCAATATGGGAATACCCTTTTCTCTCAAAAGTTGAACATAACGTTCACCAGTTACAAAAACGGTTTTAAAAGTTCTTCCATTGATTTTTCAAAGAAAAATGGCCCAATAATAAAAGAAGAAGTGAATCCACACAAAACTGTAACTCTAGGCTGATAAAGTGGCATTTCTGTAAAAATCCTAGGGTTTTCTGTTGCCCAAAAGCGGCTGTTTTGAATGTTAAATTCTCCGTTTAGAGAAAAGTGAGCATCATTTGTCCACAGAACATTCGACAGCCAGTTTTCATCACTATCAATTTGCCGGAAAACCCATGCAGCGAATTCTTGACGCATCTCAAAATCGCCAACTTTCAGCTCGTTATATCTTTGAATTTTGTATGGGTACACACAATAGAGACATTAAGTGAAGCCTCTTCGGATATGACAATCATACACGGCGATTTTAACGCCAAAAGTTCAACTTGGGGATCATCTGTCCAGGATAACAAAGGTCACCGACCTCGACCTTACACCATTAAATAAGGGAGAGAACACCTATCTATTCAAGTCCACAGGCACAGAATCCGCAATAGACATCACAGCGATAAATTTCAACATCGCATCCACAACACAATGGAAAATCCTGAGAGGTGCATTCAGTGACCACAGACGAATTTTAACAACCCTAAACTTCAAAATTGAGAATGTCCAATAGAATAAAAGAACATGGAACTTTAGGATAGCTGACTTGAAAAAAATCACAGAAAAGCTTGAAGAACTGTGCAACGAAAAATTTAATTACAGAACGCTTGGCAAAAACTTGGAAAACTTCTCTTCGAATATATCAAAAGCTGCAAAAGCATCGATACCTAGAGGTAGACGTAAAGACCTGCGGATACCTCACTGGAAGAACCACAACATCGAGGCAATGATTTCAGAGAGAGACAATATCAATGAACTTCTTTAAAAAATAAAACAGAAGAAAAGAGAAAGGAACACATTGAAATTATTCACAAAATAGAACAATAAATTTGGATATGCAAACAAGAAAAATGGCAGATTTCTGCGAAAAAATGGATCCAAGAAAGGACAGCCAACACTGGAATATGATTAGAGTGTTAGAAAACAATCAAAACCAACACCAATCCTCCAATATTCTAACCGATATGAATAGAACAGCGAGAAAACGAGAACAAACAGATGGCTAACATAATTGCTGAATATCTTTCAAGCACTTCCATACTCAAATATACGAATGAAGACAGGACTCTAAAAATAATATAAACCAGTTAGTTAAACAAGCAAGAAACTTCCATCAACAAGATATTTTCTCGAAAGACTTCACACTGAATGAGCTAAACTCATCAATAAAAAAATCCAAGAGGTCACCAAGAGATAATCTAATGTTTGGTCAAATGATTAAACACTTTGAAGACAAAGCTAATAAACAACTCCTACGAATACTAAACATTTCATGGGAAACTGGTAAACTACCAAAGGAATAGAAGATATCAATTACTGTGCCAATACTGAAACCAAACAAAGATGCCAAGGAATCCAAGAACTATCGGTCAATTGCTCTCACCAGCATACTTTGTAAAATAACAGAACGAATTATCGACTCTAGGCTCATAGTCTGGCTCACTAACAATAATAAAATAAACTTCTTCCAAACTGCCTATAGATCCCAGCACTGTACGACTGATCAACTGTTCTACCTCTGTCAATCAATAATAGATTCTTTCCAGGAAAAACCGCCAAAGAAGACCACGGCTATATTCCTTGATATGACCTCAGCTTTTGATCGAGTATGGAGGGAGAAATTACGTGAAAAGCTGCACAACATCGGAGTAAGAGGAAAAACCTTAACCTGGATTGCAGACTTCTTAAGGGAAAGAAGGTTAAAGGTTTGGGTCAATGGAGAATTTTCCAAGGAAGGAAGAACATGGGCTGGTGTAACTCAGGGATCTGTGCTCAGTCCTCTACTCTATCTGCTATATATTAACGACATCCATCCTTACCTCACTGAAGACTCAAAGGTTGCATGTTATGCAGACGATATAGCCATATGGCACACAAGTAGCAGCATAGAAAAATCGTAAAAAATACTGAACACATCAATGAGAGGACTAGAGAAGTGGGCAATGGAACTCCAAATGATCATAAACCCAATACAACCAAACCTATGCGTCTTCTCCACTGACAGGGAAAAAGGCATAAATATAACCACAAAATAAGCATAAACAAACAAATAATTGATAAAATTAGAAATCCAAAATACCTAGGTGTGATACTGCAGTCCTGGATCTTTCCAGTTGGTCTCGAGGACCACGCCATCACCATCTCCTAAGCGGCGAAGTCCGCGATCTACGTTTTCATCGTAGATCGCAAAATGCGTGGTGTTGCTGGAGACCCACTGGCGATTCTCCACCAAACTCTGCAGCGCTGGCAGAGGCGCCATATTCATTGTACATAGTGTATATAATGCATATTATCTTTTTTAAATAGTGCAGACTGTGCACTTTGCATGTATTGACAAGATGGCAATAAAATTATTTTGACTGTCATTGATGAGGAATTGGAATTTTCAAAACACATAATTAGCACCTCAAATATAGCTACCAGAAAACTAAACATTCTGAGATGGCTATGTGGAACAAATTGGGAAGAAAAACCCAGAATTCTCAGAACAACATATATCACCTTAATAAGGCCGATAATGGAATATGCAACACCGGTCTGGGCTCCCTCAAGCTCATCACTAAAAGTAAGACTAGACAGTGTTCAAGCAAAAGCGGCCAAAATAATCACTGGTGCTGTTTCATCCACCAACAATGAGAAAATTCAGAAAGAATGTGTTCTAGACCTTCTCGCTCGAAAGCAGAAGATAAAATAAAAACAACTTGGATCGGCACTTCGGAAACGAGGAACCAGAGGACGAGATCTCTCTGAACACTTGTGGTTTGGTGGATCCGCCCTTTTCTGAGAATGAGGTGAAATTGACGGCTTTCAAGTTCGGGAAAAGGAAATCTCCTGGTTCCGAAGGGATCGATAACACGGTCGTGAAAGCCCTGTTAAGAATGCACCCATCACTTCTTGCCAGGTTTTTCAATAGGTGTCTGGACACTGGTACTTTTCCTGAGGCATGGAAGATTGCTCGAGTAGTGCTTCTCGAAAAGTCTGGTAGAAAGGGTAATTCTCCTAATGATTATCGTCCGCTTTCTTTACTAGTGTGTCTAGGTATGGTCCTGGATAGCCTACTAGCTCAGCGACTGAAGCACTGGCTAGAGAGTAATGAGCTCCTTTCCTCTTTCCAACATGGTTTTAGGGAAGGGAACTCCACAACCACAGCTCTGAACGAGGTGTTAGAGGGGGTTGAGATGGGCTTAAATAAGGGTGCTTGGGTTCTTTTCGTGGCCCTGGACATTGATGGTGCGTTCAACTTCATGAGCTGGAACAAGCTGATGAGAAATATGATGGACATGGGTTGTCCTGATAATTTGTGCAGCTTGGTTCGTGACTTCCTGAGGGATAGACGGATTAGCCTCAGTTTTGGTGGGCGGAAGTTGGAAAGAAACTGTGCTAGGGGTTGCCCCCAGGGCTCTTGCTGCGGACCTATTCTGTGGAATATCCTGGTAAACACCGTTTTCCAGGAGGAGCTCCCTGAGGGAGCCAGGCTGGTTCTCTATGCTGACGACCAGTTCCTCATCATTGAGACTGCTTCAAGAGCGAAAGCTGAGAAGTGTGTTGAAGCTTCTCTCCAAATCCTCTCGAATTGGGCTCATGACTCTGGCCTTAAGTTCAATGTCTCCAAAACTAAAGCCCTCAGCTTTAAACGTAGGGACATAAGAACTAAAAGGAAAGGGATCAAATGGGAGCACAAGCCGGCTATCCGGATGAAAGGACGGAGGGTAGTCATGGGGGTGGTCATTGATGACAAGATGGGTTGGCAATACCAGGCGGAGGAGATGGTGGCGAGAGGCAGGGAGGCGTTGTGCAGGCCTGTCCTGGTTGGCTCTCAACAGGGAGGGGGGGGAGAAGGAGGGTACTATTTTTAGGAACCTCTGCCTCTCCTGTGTCGAGCCAATCCTGCTATAACAGGGATCAGAAGGTGGCAAAAAATCTAGAGAGCGTGCAGAGGACAGCGGCACTCAGAATCACAGGGGGATATCGCACTACCAGCAGTGAGGCCTTTTTGGTCCTCGCTGGGCTTATTCCCCTGTGATTGAAACTAGAGGAGGAGACCATCAGACAGAAGATCTGGGAGAACAGGGAAGATGCCCTGGGACTTGAAGCGGGTGCCCTGGAATGGAAGAGGGACCCAAGGAAGCCTCCGCAGTGGTTGCCAAAGTGGAATTGGAGTCCTGGAGGGCCGACAGGGATTGGCACGGTGGTTTTCACTGATGGTAGTAAGTCTGGAACCAATACTGGAGCTGAAGTAGTGATTTTCACTAATGGAGAGCTGATCTTCCAAGAAAGCTTAACACTCAGAGTGGACGAATTGGTCTTTTCAGCCGAGCTGGTTGCGATCAGGGTAGCCCTCAGAGTGTGTGCCGAGAAGAACTTCAGCCCGGACCGCCTCTATTCAGATTGTATGTCGGCCCTCGTCGCCATCAATCTGGTGAAAGGGCAACTCGCGCATCAAATAATCCAGGAGCTGGAGATGACAACGTGGGCTCCGGGGCTCTATTGGGTTAGGAGACACAGCCTCATCGAAGGTAATGAGTTCGCAGACAGGCTCACTAAGGCAGGATGCTTTAGAGATAGATCACTGAGGACCCCAGTGACCAAGAAAGAAGTTTATAGGAGGATCAGGGGGCACGTCCAGGACTTATGGTTGGACAGATGGAGGAACAGTGTGAAGGGGAGAGTGGTATATTCAATTGGGTAACAACACCCAAGTACCTCTGTAAGGTAATGTCCCACAAATTCATTAGGGTAGTTCGGGACATGGGCCCTTTCCCAGGAGTCTCCACAGATTTAAAATTAAGAGAAACCCTGATTGCGTCTATGAAGAAAGGGATGTGGATGCACGCCACTACGTCTTGGATAGTCCAAGAGTAGTGGGTGTGCAGGAAGAGAGAAGGAGGACGAGGGGCGCGATCTAGAGTAAGATGCTGAGAAATCACAGCAAGCTTCTTGAGAAAGCCCACGACGTGGCAGCTCAGCTTTTCCTCAGCTGTTAGTGAACAGAGTCGACCGGGGGCCGCCTCCCCGCGGTCCCTGCTGGACACAGTAGATAGTGTCCTCTTTTGCTGTGATTAAAGACCACCGGTATAGAAATCCTTCCAGACACGTTGTCTGGGAGGTGGTGTTTCCAGGTACAATGTCCAAGCACTAGCTTGGATATCGTTACTTGGCTTATGAGTTGAACAGAATAGCAGCGAAGTGCATGCTTCGGATGCCGGCTTGTGGACCGAAAGGTCTGGGTGGCCATCTGCTTCTAGGGTGTACCAATTGTGCTTAGGTGGGATCCTCCAGTTCTTGTTTATTTTTGTTTTGGCTACTGTTTCTATTTCTTTAAAAGTAAGTTTATTTTTCTGTAGCAAGGTTTCTTTTGTGCCTTTTTTTCGCTAGCGCATCAGCAGCTTCATTGCCTTCAATGCTAACATGTAAGGGTATCCATTGAAGGTGAATTTTTGAGGTATTGAGAGTTTTTGGAGATAACCAATTATGTTCCTGCTTACTTTGTCTCTAAGTTCCCTTGTGTGACTCAAGTGTTGTATTGCACTTCTACTATCAGTAAGACTCCATATATCGTGATGTTTAGTGTTTCTGATGGATTTTAAGGCTTCATAGATGGCTATAAGTTCTGATCTGAAGACTGAGCAAAAATCTGGGTTTCTTCTGTTTATTTTCTCATTGCCATTTGTGGTTTTAATGAGAGAGTCACTGTCAGTGTGTCCCAACTCGTCTCTGCTACCATCGGTATAGATAGTTATTACATTTTTAGGAATTTTATATTAATTATTTCTAATGCTAATTGTTTTAAGTATTCTGGATTTTGGTATTGTTTGTTAGTGGGTTCATTTAAAGTGGCATTAAAGATAACATTTTGTTAGTGATTCGCATGGGGATATTATTTCTGCTAAATAATATTTTTCCACTTTATATTTTAAAAATCCATTTCTTTTGGCCAGGTGGAGAGGGCCTTCTTTTTTGAGTCTTATATTGGATTCCCAATTAAGTATGCAATTGGATGTTCTGTGTTTGTTTTCATAACTCTTGATTTTGTTTATATATTTTGGCAGATTGAAGCTTCTTCTACCCTTTAAGGGCATAATGTCTGCCTCGTAAAGTACAATATTATTAGGGCAGGTATTTCGAAGACCTGTAATAATTCTAGCTGCATTTATTTGTATCCTTTCCAGTGATTTTAGATTTGTTTCAGATGCTGTACCATAGATTTGATATCCATATTCCAAGATAGGTCTCATTAGAGAATGTGTAAGTTAATTTTAGTGTTGTTGCTTCAGCTCCCCACTCTTCCTGAAATATATTTCAAGATTTTTAGTCGGTCTCTTCCTTTTCTAACAACTCCTTCAATATGTTTACTGGAGTTAATTTCTGGATCCAGGGTGTAGCCGAGATATTTAGGATGTTTATTATATTGCAATTGTTGTTCTTTCAGAATAATATTTGGTCTTATTTTGTATAGTTTCTTATCGGTAGTAAAAAGACAGTTTTCAGATTTTTGGGGGTTAAATTCTAATTTATGTTTATTAGCAAATTTTTCTAGGTGGAGAAGAGTCTTGTTCAAATCTCTTTCAGCTTTTTTCCAGTTAGTGTTGCTGCTCCATAGAATAATGTCATCAGCGAAAAGTCCAATATTGGTTTTATGAGATAAAAATTCTTCTATGCCTGCAATAAATAGGGTGAAGAGATTTGGGCTAAGGACTGATCCTTGTGGCAATCCTTGATACAATTTGAAGGTTTTAGATAAAGTGCCATTATATTTGACCCTGATGCATTTATTTTTAAGGGAATCATTTATCCAAGTGATAGCTTTTCCATCAATTTTAAAATGTTTGTATAATTTTGTAATTAACTTGTTTTTCCATACCCCTTATCAAAAGCTTGTGTAAGGTCTAAAAAGCAGCTATTGTGTGGTTAGTTGGTTTTCTGTTTTGTGCATCTTTTACCTTTTGTGTGAAAAATAAGGGTTGGTCAATTGTCCCATGTCCTTTCCTAAATCCATATTGTTCTTCTGGTCAGAGATTTCTTGTGTCGGGGTGGTAGGTGAGTCGTCTGAGTATAATTTTTCCATTAATTTTCAGCAAATACTTGTGAGAGAGATAGGTCGGTAGTTTTTTGGGTCATCAGCAGATTTGTAAAGTTTTTAAATGGGAAATATTGTTGCATTTTTACAGTCTTGAAGCAATTTTCCAGTTTTCCAGTAGTTATTGAAAATATTAAGAAGTCTCTCTTTGCCAATTTTGCCCAAGTTTGATATCATTCAGCCATGGATTCCATCTGGCCCAGGAGTCTTGTTTAGGTCAGTGTTTTCTAATGCATAAGCTAGCTCTTTCATATTTATTTTTTTCATGGAAAATATTATGAGTGCTGGTGACATTTTTACAGTCATGAATAATCTTTTGGGCCTTTGTTTCAACCTTGATTTTACTACTTATTTGATATGAATTACCTAAAAGATTGGCAGCAATTTTGTCATTAGTTGCTGGTGTACCATCTTTATTCTTAATCATATTAGTTTTTTTCAGTTTGTGACTGGGATCTGTCAATTTGTTTTGCTAAATGCCAAAGTTTTGTATTTGGGTTTCTTGGGTTCAGGTTTTCACAAATTTGTTTCTATTTTTCCCTTTTCACATTTACGTATAATCTTTTTATTTTTGCATTCACAATGTTCAGTTCAGTTCTACAATTTGTTTGGTTTTGGGTGCTCTTTTTTGTAGTTCATTTCTTTTAGTTATAAATGTTTGAATATTTTTTGCCTGGTGTGTATAATTTGGAATCCATTTCTTAATATTACCTCTTGGTATTGAAACTGTAGCTGCTTTAATAATGGTGTTTTCGAAAGATATCCAATTAGCCTTTTTGAAGTTCCAGAATTTTTTTTTAATTGAGCTGGTTTTGGTCTTGGTGCTAATTTCTATCAAATTAGGCAAATGATCACTTCCAATACTTTTTAATATTTGCTATTTGCATTTGTGGAAAATGTCAGGATAGTAAAAACTTATATCAAGGGCTTGTGCAGTATTATAGCTGTAGAAATGATGGGTAGGATTCCCATCATTTAAGCACATGATGGGATTGTCGTCAAATATGTTTGAAAGTATTTTGCCTCTTGGGTTTGGCGTGGAACATCCCCATAGGTGATGTTTGGCATTAAGGTCACCTACAATAAGAGTTGTCTGTAAGAAATTGAGCCATTGTTCCATCGTCAATAAGTGTATTGTTTGGAGGGTGATACATATTGTATATGTTGATGGCTTTGTTTTGATTGAGGTAGACTTTAATATCTTGGGCTTCGAAGTCTAATGTGTTTGAAATATTAACCGGATATGTCCTCATAGTACAAATTCTTGATTAAAAATGATAGGCCACCCCCTTTAACAGCATATACAGATGGATCTTCAGACCTTACCCTGAGTTATGGAGGGGCCGGAATTAACATAATACTGCAAGATGGAACGCACATCAAAATCAAAGAAGGAGCAGGACAGATTTCGTCAAACTTCACTTGTGAACTGACAGCTATCTGGAAAGCCCTTGATGTATGCCTTAACCAACCATCCCTGCATCAAGCAGAAGGAAATTTAATATGCAGTGACTCCATATCCGCTCTAGAAGCAATTCAGAAGGGCAATACTAAAATCACACAGAAAATACACTCGTTACTTACCCAACTGGAACCATTGGAGAATAACTACATTCTACAATGGATCCCTGCCCATGCTGGGATCGGGGGTAATGAAATGGCATTTGAATTGGCAAAGGAAGCCAGAAAGTTGAGCCAAAGGAAAGAACAAATGTCATTATTTGACGCTGATTCTTTGTCAAAATACAAGATTATTAAACAATAAATAAGAGAAGATCAAAATACGAAATAAACTCTGAGGGAAAAATGACAAAAACTATAACAAGACTTAGAACAAAACACTATAAAGGAATAACAATACATCCAGATGGCACAATAACCTATAGGGCATGCAACAATTATCCTGGTGTGGAACTTACACCTACCCACATATTCTCATAGCAAGCAATGGCCGAAGCCTTGCAGAAAATTGACATAGACCCAGAGCAGCAGCTTTACACACCCAAGATAGTGGACATTGCTGCTGCTGTGATGGAGATGCATGGAGACATCTGAGGCTTTTTATTGGACACGACAACAACAACGGCATTCCAGAGTAAAATAAATTATCAGAGATAGATACATATTTTTCATATGAATTAAAATAAATATAATCGATACTGAGAGAGAGTTGAATTAAAAATATTAGAAATTTATTATCTTCGGAAACAAACCGTATCTAAAATATCAATTTTTTTTTTGCTACATGTTTAATTTGCATTTACCTATTTTACATATCTCTGATTGTATTTAAAAATTGTTAACCAATTCTTCATACTTTTTGCGAAGTGGTGTTTTATTAATTTGTTATTTGATGTTATTAGGGTTCTTTCCTGGTATTCAAAAAGGAAAAATACGTGTCGATCAGTTATATTTTTCAATTTATCAAACAATTTGGCCGCTCAATCTCGGATTCTGGTAGTGCGCCATCTGGCGAATAAAATTGTAACTAAAATCAATTTCGAATTTTTCATTATTTGCCATAAAAAATCCCATTGCATCCTGAACACAATGGTGTTTACCGCATTGCTCTAGCGCAAATATTCGCGGAGTTATTAATTTTTAAAATAGTGCAGGACTTTTGGATCACCCTGTATATCTAAAAAAGGCATATTCTGATCGGTAGCACATGTGCTTTTCAGATGGCAGAGCGCCATCTAGTGGAACCTAAATCAACTAAAAGCACATGTGCTCCTGGTTAGGATACGCCTTTTTTATTCTTAATATCAACATCTGACTTTTTTATTTTTCTTTTTTCTATTATTTATATATATATTCACCAGGTGGCGCTCTGCCTTCTGTAAAGCACATGTGCTCCTGGTCAGGATATGCCATTTTTAATATTGATTTCAACACCTGATCTTTTATCTGTTATTTTTTTCTTTCGTTTTTTTAATGTGCTAAGCGTATTTACGCAAGTTTGGCCTTAAATACCCATTTCTTGGTTTTTCGGGAAGCCATTGGGACCAAAAAATATTTTTTTGGTCGCAGTGGTTCAGCCTACTCCACGCTGACGAGCGCCAAAAGGGCGAAACGCGTTCGTGGATGGCTTTTCTTGATTTATCAAGAAATTGGGTTGGTCAAATATCAGGGAACTGGCTAAATCAATGTTTAGTTGATTTCTGTTCCACCAGATGGCGCTCTGCCTTCTGTAAAGCACATGTGCTCCTGGTCAGGGTATGCCATTTTTAATATATATATAAATATATATGCCTTTTCAATTAAAGATTTATTTATGAATTGCTCTATTTTCAATACATTTAATTATGAAAATTTAGAACATATATTTATATATTTTGAATTATATTTGATATATCCATGAGAGGGAACATATTATATATATATATATATATTATATAATCTAAAAATGCAAATATTTTATTTCATTTTAAAAACATATATTTTATTTTTCATTCATTGACTGTTATACATTTTTGACCATATATTCAAAATAATAGCACTTTTAATTATTGTTGTTGTAAATATGTAAAGTGAACCCTACCTTTTCTAATGAAAATCACGAATATAGAATTCATTTTCTAAATTTTATATTACTGTGATATAAATAATTTTATGTATATTTTTACTTCAAGAGATTCAAAATAAAAATTATTATTTACCTTTCAAGCACAGTATCACCACAGTAGATTCCTTTGGACCTTTCCAACAAAATCTGTATCCACTGATTCATACATAACTTGTTTAAAAAATTTATTCCAAATTAACAAACCTGAAATATTAATAACTGACAGAAATGCAGCTTTTCTTAGCAATAAATTTAAACAATTTTTAGGAAAAAATAATGTTAAGCATCTACTCACCAGTGCCCATCACCCAGAAACAAATGCAAAAGTAGAAAGATTAAATTCCACTATCATAAATAGGTTAAGATGTGAATATAATCATAATTTAAAGATCCCTTGGACAAAATATATTCCTAATATTAATGAAAGTTATAATGATACAGTACATACTATAACAGGCTTTACACCTAGGTTCTTATACTATGGAATACAACCACAGTATATAGAACATGACACAGAAACACATACACCAATAGAAAAAGCAAGAAAATTAACCATTGAAAGAACCATAAAATCCCATGAACACAGCAAACAGCTTTATGATATTAAACACCCAGAACCCATTTTTAAAGAAGGAGATCAGGTATTAGTGAAAACCTTTATTTATCCAAACACTGGTAAATTAACACAAAGATATATAGGCCCATTTAAAATTTTAAAACAACTTTCTCCAGTCACATATGAAATAAATAAACCCAATCTACCTCAAAGAAAACAAACAGAAATTATACACTCTAATAAACTTAAATTATTTTACCCAGAATCAGATTTTTTACTTCAAAATAGCACTAATTTAGAAAATGACTTAATAGTAAACCAAAATTCTAACACAAAGTTAATAGATATTGATGATAAACCATGTTTTTTACAGGAAGGTCATATTTTGGATATGGACAATGAAGAACAAATTTCAACCCCAATTCTTTTGCCTACACACATAACTTAATGTCACTTCAAATATCTCTCTATTATCATTTAATTATTCAACCATTGTTTTAAAATACTTTTAATAATTGTTTCACATACATTTAAATGTTTATATTTTAGGAAAAACTCATTTTAAATTATATTTGTGTAAAAATAAACATTTCTACTGCCATTTAATATTTTGAAATACGGCAGGCATAATGACATAATTATTCATATTTTAAATACCTTTTTTGGCTTCATATAAATTTTTATATCAATCTATCTAATCATTTCTTATATATAGTTTTATTTTAATTTCATATTTATATAAATTATTTATAAACAAACTTTGTTTTGTTTATTTTGAAAAAATATAGACATTGATTTTTATTGTTTAATTTGTAATTATTTTATAGACATTTTGATTTCGTTTAAGAAATTATTTTTGTAATAGCCATTTTTATTTTCAATTTTAACTTTTTGAAAATCTTTTTCACAGGGGGGAAATATTATATAATCTAAAAATGCAAATATTTTATTTCATTTTAAAAACATATATTTTATTTTTCATTCATTGACTGTTATACATTTTTGACCATATATTCAAAATAATAGCACTTTTAATTATTGTTGTTGTAAATATGTAAAGTGAACCCTACCTTTTCTAATGAAAATCACGAATATAGAATTCATTTTCTAAATTTTATATTACTGTGATATAAATAATTTTATGTATATTTTTACTTCAAGAGATTCAAAATAAAAATCTGCTTGAAAGGTAAATAATAATTTTTATTTTTCCACGACTGCACCTCTTTTCAACAATCAAACACACAAAAAATTTCTAATCTATAACATATATATATTTGATGATTATTATTGAGATGAAGTACAACTGGATAATATATTTCATACTGTAAGTGCGCACGAGCTGCGTATTTCACAACATTTGCATAACTCGGTGAGGCGCGTCTACCCTAAAATTTGCATAATCTTCTGGCCACTCATTCTTGGTGTTCTATTTTCAATGTCGCGAAGTGTATATATTTATGAAATTATTCATATTAATTTAGTTACTCTATTTCAGGCATATCATTTAGTAGATTTGTTATATATATATATATATATTCAACATACTTATTATTTATTTATGTAAAATAATCAATTATTCTTTGATTTTTCTTCGTAGTAAGGCAGTCAGCAACACTGTTCTTTCTTTCTTCCTCTAATTTTACATAATATATTTTTTTGTTTATATATTATGTGTAAAACCTTGTTGTAATTTAATTAAATATTAAAACACAATGTGACTATCTCTTATTTCTAAACAGGAAACGTTACAATTTTTATATATAAATATTCATATATAAATGAGAAACAAAATTTCTATTTTTATATAATTTATATATTGACGATATATTATATATTTTTGTTTATTTATATTTTTAATTTATTTGAGAATAAAATTCTTAAATTAATGTTAAATATAGATATTATACAGTCCAATATTTTATTAATTTCCCCTTTATTTCATAGAGTTCCTAGGAGAATGGAGTAAGTAATATTTATAAATAAATAAATGTTCTCAATTTTATTATAGTATATGTATGGTGCAATTAATTAATATTATAGTTGAATGTCTCTTTTTTTATTATTAAATCTATATGCTATATTTAAAAACATCTTTTAAACATTATAGATAATTTAAAATAATATTTTATATTTTCTCATTAAATACCAAGAAACTTAAATCACTTTATATATATATATATATATATATATATATATATATATATATATATATTTATTTATATTCACAATGTTAGAGGAGAAATATTTATAACAATTTTCTATATTTATTGGTATTAATTAGTTTTATTAGAATAAATGCTAATTGTTATGTTGACCATTTCAGTTAAAATCAAGAAAAGAAAAGGTATATCTTCATGGTTTCTAAATTTATACTTAATACCTTTAGTTGAATAGGTCTTTTCGCTTGTTCGAATGAAAATCAACGAATTGTTTATTTATTATTATTCAATTGACCAAATTATCTTTAGTTAATATATATTTCGAAGATGGAATAAACAATGAGACACTTTATGTTGCACATTTAGAGAGGAAGTGTTTTTATTCGTTATTGTGAATATTTAGAGTATAGATATTTATAAATCAAACCATCACATCTGTATTAGCAGGGACACCTTCTGGAGATTTAGCAACCCACTGAAGACGCTGAAAACTATTTCTGAAAAGAAAAATATAGAAATAGGACTCTATAATTTCTACAGATCAATTGTAAATAGATTCATACACAAAAGAGGCAGTGAGGAAAGTTTTAGAACAGATATGTAAATAAATCCCTTTTCAAACAAAGGCTCACGTGCACATGGGGAAAGGGAGAAAATATTACTGTATTATTTTGTTGTTGTACGGCAAATTCATACAGGGCAATGGGCCCTAATAAAAGCCTTTTTGTTGTTTTTGCTGTATTAGCAGGGGATGCAATTTTAACATGCACTTCTTGATCCCATAAATTTTAAAATTACAATTTTGTACTATTTTCAGTGTATATATTGCTGCCGTTTTCTAATGGTTTCCAAAGTGAGAGTAGTATGAAGTTTCCGTTATAGACAATCTCGACCCGAGATCAAATACTGCATTGAGTATTTTTCTAATAAAATTAATTTCTAATGTACCCAAATCTTGCTAAAGTTAACCACACTAGAAATTGAAAATCAAAATGTGTTTCAATACATTTTAAAGTGCAAATGTCGAACTTCTTTATACATGTTTAGACCTGTGCTTATACAAGGTATGTCCCATAAGTTCCCGGACTGGGTCCATAAAAAAATAAATAAATGAAAAATGTAAATAAATTTGACAGTTTATTATAGAAAAAAAATCTGGCAACACGGTGGTACCAATATCGAGGCGGTAGGTGCGCGTGCGCCAAAGTTATTCTAATTTATTTAAAGGTTACACCTTGCCCTGCGGCGATTTTACTATGGAACAAAAATTGAAGCAGAGGATTTGCATAGAAATTTGTGTGAAACTTCAAATATCAGCATCCGAAACTTTTAAAATGCCTAATAAAGCATTCCCCAATGACCCCCCAAAAAGAACAACTGTTTTTGAATGACATTCTAGATTTAAAGCTGGCAGAATTTCTATTGAAGATGATCCTCGGCAAGAACGCCCTAAATGTGCAAAAAATCACCGATTTGATAAAAGAAAATCCTCGAACCACTTTGCTGGAGCTAGAGCAAGACACAGGCATCTCTAAAACAACGATTGGAAGGATCGTAACCAAAGATTTGAAGCTCAAAAAGACTCCTGTAAAATTCATCCCAAGATTCCTCAATAATAAGCAAAAACTGTGTCGGCTTGCAACCTGTGAGAACATGTTGGAAATGACAAGAACGGATCTGGAATGGAAAGACAAGATAATCACAGGCGACGAGACATGGGTCTATGACTATGACCCTGAAACCAAGCGTCAATATGCCGAGTGGAGAGGTCAGGGTGAGCCTAGACCAAAAAAATCCAGGATATTGAAATTCAGAAACAAGGTGTTGCTGGTCGCTTTTTTGGATAACAAGGGCATTGTTCATCACGAGTATCTTCCTGCAGGCCAAACGGTTATTAAGGAAATGTATTTGGACATTCTTCGCCATCTAAGGGAAGCGATTCGAAAAAAAATGCCAGAAAAATGGCCTAATGGTGACTGGAACCTACACCATAACAATGCCGCCCTCACACAGCGCACTTGGTGACGAGTTTTTTTTGGCTAAAAACGGGACGGAAATCCTACCTCAACCACCCTATTCCCCAGACATCGCACCAAATGACTTTTTCCTGTTCCCCAAACTTAAAGCAGTTCTAAAAGGAAGACATTTTGACACCAGGGATGACATAATAGAAAAATCGCTGTTGGCATTGAAGAGCATTCCAAAAGAGCTCTATAAAAACTGTTTCGACAATTTGGGGAAACGATGGCGCTGGTGCGTTGAAGCAAGGGGGGATTACTTTAAAAAGTTTTAATAATTTTTTAAAAAAATATCTTACCTTTTTTTATGGACCCAGTCCGGGAACTTATGGGACACACCTTGTATATAGTAAAAACAGTCGTTAAAATATAAAAACCATGATTACCATGGCCTGTATCACCCGTAGTATGGATAATGAAATAAAAACCTGGGTTGGATTACTTATATTTTTGTATAGAAAATAAAATAAACCTTAAATTATTTTATTTCTGAAATATTAATGACACATAATTTATAAATTAATTTCTATTACCTCTGAATTATGAAAAACGATATGTTATTCGAGAGACAACATTATAGAACTTATAAATTAATACATTTTTATAAATTTTGATATATGTAAATTTATTGGAAGTATATTAAAATTGAATATATGCACCATATTTTAAAAATCCGTTTGTAGGAATATCCATAAATACTATTGGTAAATACCAAACAAAAACGTAGAACATCTCGCGTCTCTAAAACTTACCCCAATTTTTTTAAAGTGAAAAACTTGTTGCACAAATATTTCCAATAGTTTTTTTAAACTCTTATGTTATATATGTATTTATTATATTAATTGATAATTATATACAAGTAAATTAAAATATTATATTTTCTAATAATATATATTTTCCTTATTTTATTTTCAGATAAAGAACCCAGCATAATTTTAGGTAAGTTTTATTGTGTGAACTATATTAATTCAATTTATATCGAATATACATTTTTCAATATTTTATTGATTTTATTAAGGGATTTAATTTAGAAAGTTTTATTATATTAATTTTTAAAATATTATTTTGAAATTGATAATATATTCTGGAAAATTATATTCAGAAAAAATAATTTTCTCCTTGTACAAGAATATGCGTGATAATTTTTAATAATCGCACTAAACAATTAAACATATTTCACAAATATAATCAGGAATTAAAAGTCTATTCAAAGAATGTTATATACATTTATAAAGATCTTAAAATTATAATGTTTTAATGAATATATGTTTTTTTAGAATTCTATATCAAATGGGGTAAGAGCATACAGAACAATATTTTATAATCTAGCTATATTTAATAATAATTTATTTTATTATACATTAAATATGAAAAGGAATCACATATATATTGTAAAATTTAATTTATTCATCGCGTGCGCGTGCTTCGGCTAGCTGGTTGCGAAGAAAATAATTCTTGTATACTTTGTTTTGGTAAATAAATGTGATTAGCCCTTCTTTCAGATTTTGATATTTATGTTCATAAATAAATATATTCTATCTTATCGATAAATTTAATTTGTATAATTAATTACCTTACAATATTATTGTATTTCAAATTTTATTTGGTTCAATTCTATTAAGAAAATACATAGCACAAATATATGTTTAATTTAAAAAATATAGAAATAAGTATTTATTTCAAGTATATAATAATAAGTATTAATCACAAGTATTTTTGAACGTATTTGCATACAAAATTTATGCCCAGACATTTTAATATTTGTATATAATATATATTAAGATTTAAAATCTATATTAAGATACTTATCTTATTCCAAACACATTTTCTTCAACAAATTGGCAATATTAATATATTTTTCAGGAATAGGAAAACCTGAAAAAGGTAAATATGCCGATATCAATTTTTATTATAATATCAATGACAAATATGAATATCAATTGTAATATATAATATTTACTCAAAATGTATTTTCTTATATTTTCTAAAAGATTAATTATATTGAAAATGAAATTCTAATTCTTCGAAAATATAATAAGCAATGATTAGATATAAAAAATCATTCTCTTAATATATATATATTTAACTGAATATTTATTATAGAGTAATTAAATACCATCTATTTTTTAAAATTGATTTTTGTATTTCATAAATAAAAATATAGACAATATATTTATATAATATTATTGTTTGAAAATATATATACATTTACTGTAGCTAAACTCGTTGTTGTATATAGGACAAACAAGTGAGGGAGAAATTTCAATAAGTAAGTTGAATATCAAATATCTATTAGATACATTTTAATATTTTAATTTATAATTTATTTGAATATGTTGGAATTAAGACATAAAGCTGATAAGCACAAGTATTACTTTTTTAAGTATAAGAAGCTTTCTACTCTTGTTACTAAAATTAAAAAAGGCATATCCTGACCAGGAGCACATGTGCTTTTCAGAAGGTATCTGGTGGAATAGAAATCAACAAAATATTGATTTAGCCTGTTCTCTGATATTTAGCAATCCAATTTCTTGATAAATCACTGGCAGCATCTATGGCACTTGTCAGCGTGGAGTAGGCTGTACCATGGGCGCACAGAGAAGCCAAGGATAGATTCCGATTCTTTGAAGCAAGGTAGATAAATATAAATAAGTCAGGCATTCGATAGAAACTGAGATCAGGTTATAACTTATGTTTTTTTTTCTGGAGCTGGCTATGGCTCAAAGGAAAGTCTGACAACATGTAGAACCCCAGTGATGCTGTCTATTAAATATAATATAAATACCCTTTCTAAAATTCCACCCTTCATTGTAGCATATAAAAGCAGAATAATCCAATACAGTATTGGAGCTCTGAAGAAGTGGTATGGTAGATTAAATTGGTGAATCCGCTGGGAGGGTTCACCACTAATAAGCCAAGCCCTCTCAATATTTTTAATCGCAGTAAGGACAGTAGAAGTTTGATTTATTTGTGAAAAGAAACCTTCGCGTTTTAATGTCTTCATTCGTTATAAATTTATATATTGCACGCCTAAATGAATATTTTCTTGAAATAAAATCTAATTTTAAAAGTATAGACTTAAACCAAACATGTTTTTAATTATTGCTTTGAAAGTCGCTAACACATTAAAACATAATTTCGATATAGATAAAATACAATATATTCTTCTAATCTTCTCAATATGGTTATAAAATATAATGTTTTTTTTTTATTTTGTACATAGCTATCCGAAATAAGATTGAAGGTAAGTTCCAATTATTCTTTTACCTTTAATAAATAAATTGCATTTATTGAATATATATTATCGAAAAGTTATTATTCATTATTGAGTAATGGAAAACATAATACATTTAAGGTTTATGAAATTATGTCTATTAAGGTGCCATTACCAGTTCTATAAGAGAGATTTGTTTATAATTTTGTTTATAATCAAGATCCTAATTTTCCATAAGAAGTGTAATTTATTGAAGAACCTTTCAAAGTCCATTTCTTCATTACAAAAGTTGAAATACAAAGTTTAAACATAAGCCATTTACGAATATTCTTATATATTGAAGATTAATTGAAAATTAACATATAATTACAACTTGTATTTGTTCAGAACATTATATAATACCATATTTTGATTATATTGTTGATGTTTGAATGATAATACAATATAGTCACAATAGTATTGTTGTATTTAGCGGTTATAAATTATTACTTATTATTAAATTTTAATTCAAATAATATAATATCGTTTGATCTATTATCTATCTATGATCTATCATGTCATTATAATTAATAATATTTCAAATTATTCTTTTTCAGAAATTATCAAAGAATGTGGTGAGTAGTGTCTCAGTTAAATACTTCTATAATAAGGAAATAAATTTACCTTTGAATTCGAATATATATTTTACTTTAATATTTTAAATGTGTAAAATCAAATATCCCCATAAAAACATTATCATGTGACGAATTTCTGTTGGGTTATAGATTATTTATTACTATTTATAAATATTAATATATTCATTTTTATTTACTTGAAAAGTAATTGGATATATAAATATTAAAAATAAAAAAGGCATATCCTGATCAGGAGCACATGTGCTTTTCAGAAGGCAGAGCGCCATCTGGTGGAAAAGAAATCAACTAAACATTTATTTTGCCTGTTCCCTGATTAGCTGATTTCTGTTCCACCAGATGGCGCTCTGCCTTCTGAAAAGCACATGTGCTCCTGGTCAGGATATGACTTTTTTATTTTTAATATCAACACCTGACCCACTTTTTTTTTCTATCGTTTTTTTAATATATAAATATTTTTATATAATAACTGAATAAATATATTATTTTTTTACGAATATATTCAAATATTGAAAATATAATAGTTGAAATGATATCACTATTATTACGATAGTGATTTCAATTTTAGGCTTATATAGATATTTCATCTACTTCAATTAATCATCCAATCATATCACCATGGAAAGACAAACTTCAGGCTGAAGCAGCAATTTATTTAAGGCAATAACAAACTATGAATGATAAACAAAGGATAGACAATGAGGGAGGTTTACAGCGTAGCAAAATATAAACGCATAAAATTCGGTGGACGAGTGGGTAACACCCTCGATTCCCGACAGTCATGAACCGGGATTGAATCCCGCGTTAACATTTTGTTTAATATGTGAATAACCTCCACATATTATTCATTGTTTCAATTATCATAAACTAGGTTGCTTTTGTTGAGCGCTACCTAATAAAGTGATTTTGGAAAATATAAACATAAAAAGGACACTCTGTTAATAGAATAATAAATACTTCGCTACAATATTATAGAGGCCAACTTTTTTGGTGAAAAACTTGCTCTTTAAATTTATCTCAAAATATACATCATAAAATCTGTTTTTTTTTTTTTGCTAATTACATGGTTATTAACGCCACAGAATATCAATTTAAAACTAATATCGTTTATAGAGATTCTATAAATAGAGAAAGGAAAACACAGTTTACCGAATTATAGATATATGAACTTAATCGGGTCTTCAAAAGGTTCAATTACTTTAATAGCATAAATAATGTTATACATGTATTTCAATAAATAAAAATATATTTAATGCCAAATATTACTTTTATTGGATTATGGTTTGATTCTAGATTGCCTTATTTATAAATATATATCAATTCATTTTGAATATTTATATAATCTTTTGTTATTTTAGATTATAATTATTGATTAATGTGTGCCAATTCTCGCTTATTTGTGTTATAGAAAAGGTAAAGGGAGGTAAGTATTTTTTAAATAGTATGGTTTAATATATTGTTATAAAATATATAGATAGAGAGTGTTTCTGCAAGAAGATGTTGTTATCTAAAAATAAAAATGAGGTTTTACCTACAAAAAGAGACTTGGTCAAAACAATAATATAAACAGTAGCAATGCGTTTCTTTATTCGTGCAAAGTACGAGCTTACATATCTTTATAATCCTTCAACAGACATAGCTATAAGTTGAGAAAATGAGGATATATAAATATTCAATTCATTGGTTTTCTTAACTCATAGCTATGCCTGTAGAAGGATTATAAAGATCCGAAAACTTGCACTTTCCACGAAGGAAGAAACGCATTGCTACGGTTTATATTTTTGTTTAATTCTTTATATAAATTTTCTCATCTAATAGACTTGGTCAAGGTAACAATGATTTTATCTGTTTTGCGTATCTTAATATATAAAATACTAATTTCGTAATTTGCCAAAGAGGTGTTTAGATAGCAAAGTGTTAAGGTCGATATCTTTCCAAAATATATTTGAAATTTTTGAATTAATATGAATTTTCACACCAGAGCATGCTGCCGTTTCTCAATTTAATTGATTAAAAGTTTAAAAAAAAAACTTATGGAATTTGTTTCTCTCATGTTTTATTCTCACCTAAATCTGAGGTATAATTTATTACACATTGACTTAAATTTCATCACAGATCTGATTTGAACTTTCATCCTTCTTTTATTTATTTTTCTTTATTGAGTTAGTATTTTTTAGCGTGTTAGCTTTTCTTTCTATTATTAGAACCTGAATGTATCAGATAAAATTTCGGCTCGAATAATCTATTGTATATAATGATTGATATTGTATTTATGATAAAATAAATGCTATAGATCTATAATATTCAATATTGATATTCGATATTTTCAGGCGAAATATTAATTATTGGTAAGTATATATTATATTTGAAATAGATTCTTGAATAATGCAAACTCACTCCAATCTAGTTTTCAACCATGCATTTAATACCCGCTGTTTGAATAATATTAATTACAATATATTTAAATTATAGCAATATTATATTCATATTTTAATATCCTTTTAATTATACCCGTTATATATTGGTATAGATTCGTAAAATAATTTTTATTTCATAACAAAATAGTGCATTAGCCTCCATATAGGTACTAGAAATCACATTATTTTAACACCATATTTTGAGTTGATAAGACATATTTCTACTGTCCGTATTATTATGGAAAATATATTAGGAAGGCTTGGTTTATCAGTAGTGAATCTTCAAAACAGTTCCGCCATTTCAAATCACCAGATAAATTTGATACTGTAATTTTGAATCTCCTATTGAATCGGGTTATTCTACCGCATACCCAGAACTTTACAAATATTATTGGTTGAAATATGGAAAATACATCAAAGGAAATAAAATTAAATTAAAGTAGAAATATAATAAATATTCACAATAAATATTATTCTTCCGCAAGAATAACAAAAGGCTACTAAGAATCTATAGAATTTATATTGGCAATTAAAACGCCATCAATGTAAAAAAAATGAAACCATTTAAAGCGTTATTTCGTACTCTCTCTCTCTCTCTCTCTGTAATTCGTACTGTAATGAAAGGCCCTAGCTCATCAAGGGTTTTAAAATACGAATCAATTTATTTATAAAATAATTTGAAACTCATAAACCTAGCTTAATTATAAAAGATAAAAACGGATATTTAAAAAAATTCATTCCATTTATTTCCACGTGAAAAATTAGGAAAGAAAAACTTTGGAATGACATAGCAATTTATTTAAGACAAGAACAAACTAAGAAGGATAAACAAAAGATAAGCAATAAGGGTAGTTTACAGAGTGGAAAAATATAAACATAAAAATTTGTACTCTGTTAATAAAATAATACATATTTTGTTACAATATTATATAATATTTTTAAATTATATTTGAAAATCTCTGAGAATTTTTAAAGATTAAATTCATTGATATAATTAAATAAGAATAAACATAGCGTATATTGCATTTTAATAATTTGAAGAATTTTACACCGATATGATATTTATATATAAAATATTATAAATTTTCAATAAATGATTTATATTATAAAATTTTCTGAAAATAGAGCATTAAATAAATATTATAAAATATAAATAGACCAAAATATATTATTCAGTTTATAAATATTCTGATGTATTGACATATATATATATAAATGTCTAACCTATCTACTAGTATCTTGTTTAATTCTAGTTGTTCATTGGTGTTTTGATTAGAATTATTCGTAACACTGCGTAAGTAATCAATCCCTATAATTTTGTTGATCTATCAAATATTTATGTTTATATAATAATATGCCCAATTTACACGCATTATTTTGAAATATCACTATTTTTATTCAAATTAAATCTGTTTGTATATACAGTTAAATCTGACAATAGCGCCCCCTCTTGGGACTCACCAAAATAGAGTGCTAAAGAGTGGGCGTACTATAGACAGGTCACTTTTAATGTAAATCGCATCGTACTACGTATTTAAAATCGGGCGCTATAGAGAGGGAGACGCAATTTAAAGGAGGCGCTATAGACAGGTTTAACTGTACATTGAAAATATTAATACAAATTCCTTTATATTTAGAATTTTAGAAACAACTTTTTAAAATTATTTGTGTGTGTGTGTGAGGAAAAACTGTGCTTTCTTCATATTCAATATAAAATCATTTCTATTTATAATATTCCTATATATAAAACATTTATATGTGTCGATTAATAGATATAAATTCTAGATATGATTGAAATATTTTATATATTAGAGTATTATTATATCTTTAGTTTATATAGATTTGAAAAAAATCATTAATAAATTAATTTGTGTGACTATTATTATTATTAAGAAAAAGACATCTCCTTTTCGTGCAACTGAAAGTTTCTGATGGCTTGCGCCATCTATCGGAATAAATATCAACTAATTCTCGTTGATTTTGAATTATTCCAGAATTGGCCAAATACCCATTCTTGATTAATCAAGAAAAGCTAACCACGGACGCGTTTCGGGCTGTTGGCCCTCATCAGCGTGGTGCAAGCTGTATTGGCCAATTCTGGAATAATTAAAATTCAACGAGAATAGTTGATATTTATTCCGATAGATGACGCAAGCCATCAGAAACTTTTAGTTGCACGATACGGAAGGGCCTTTTTCTTAATTTATGCACCTTATTCCAGTACAATATCACATTTGTACTATTTTTCATATTCTTATTATGTAATAATATCAAACTTTATGTTTTATTCTATAGTGAAGTTTAACGGTAAATATTTTTCAAATATTTCTTACCTTTAAATGTAGATATATCATTTAAATCTATATATTGATGAACGTTCAATATTTGATTGATATTTTGCAAATTTACATACTTTCACACATATCAAATATATTAAAAATAAGGCCTATTTTGGATTTAAATACGATTATTTATTAATCCGATATTTCGATGGATCAATCTTCCATCTTTTACGAGGTGTTTTGCCGTGAAGCACGCAGCAGGTCGCGTAACAACATTGTTACCATCATCAGACAAAGAAATAAAATAATATTTATTCCTTTGTCTGATGATGGTGACAATGTTGTTGCCGATACGTCACACACTAAAAAATTTTTTGGATTAGGTCTTATTTTCTTTTATTATAATCTATAATCCAAATTTATTCAGAATATCAAATATATTTATATATTTATTATTGTGAAGCCAGACAGAGATTATATTTGAATTTGACTTCATAACTATGTATTATAATATATAAAATAGAATTAATTTTAAAACATATAGGTAATATTATTCAACATTATAATTAAAGATTGGACGTTTAAATATAAAGTTATTATTCATAAATTATATTAATATTAATATACCTTATGTAATTTTAAATTAGTTTAAGCACGAAAATTATTATTCTTTGACTGTGAAAGCTTGTAAAAAAATAGGAACTTACCCTCTATTATTAATTTGTTTATTTTTCTTTGTCGTCTGTTTTGCATAAGTTGAATCTGGTTAGAACGATGTATGTAAATTAGATTATTCCTTTGTTGCCTTAAATACGAGGTAATTAACTCGTTTCTTCTATATATATCTAAAATTGTTTAAAGAGTTTAATAAATTAATTTTATAAATCTGAGAGTTGTCTTCTAAAACGATCCAACATTAGTTAACGGTGAATTATCCGATAATGAATTAAAGCTTCGTTGAACATTAATACCTATTCATTTAATTTTATTTGAAGATATATATATATATATTATAGTTAAAGATATATCTGGCAATTTTATTTATTTTTATATTAATTATATTCTATGCGTATTTAACTTTAAGTTTTATGTTTTAGGAATTGGACCAATTGAACCTCAAGGTAAGTATAATTAATTATTTTGATTTTTATAAATATATACACTATTATTTACATTACCTCGAATAATATTTGCATACTATATTACAAAAAAATATCTTCAGAAAAGAGCCGCAATGATATCGCATATGCAAATTATATTCTTTTTTTTTTTAAATGCAAAAGCCTATAAAAATTTGAATTGATTGTAAATATTTATAGTGTCTATAATTTAATAATTCGTATTAGTAACAGTCAATATTGTCTAAACATTTATATTTTATTTATTAAAAATGTTAATTTGACTCTAATATTTAATCTCTTTAATATATTTTGTTTTAAATAAAACCAATATCTACAAATGATTTTCAGGTTTGGAAAACTCTACTTCTGATTCGAAAGGTAAGGGGATTAGTAATTTATAGATATTTCAAATAAAATATCTGTTTATGATCCATATTTTGGTTATATGGAAAAAAAATATAATTCATTTTAATTATTATTAAAATAAATTGAATTATACTGGATAAAAACATGTATCTGAAAATTTGCTTCAATATTTAATTTTTGATCATTAAAGTTTAATTCATTTTGTAAATACATTCTAAACTTTCTACAAAATCTGGATCTCTAATGTTTTCATGCGTTGAATAATGTAAATAACTTATGTAAATAAACTTTTCTCCTTGTCATAGCGCTTTGGAAATAAAATAATTGGTAATTGGTAATCATTTAATTTTATAATAATAATTTATTATATTATTTAAAGTTATCTGTGAAAGAAGAAATTTTCTAAGTATTGAAAATTTATAAATATGATAAACCATTTTTAATAGTAAATATATGAATTATATTAACTGAAATAGTGTATAAACAAAGGTCAACTAATATTGTGTTGAAGAAACCCCAGATGAATTTAAAGGTAAGACCAATTTAATGTTCTAATGATGTTTCTGTTGTTTTTATTCAAAAATATAATATACCGAATATTGTCATAAATTATACCAAAAATAACCCTTTATTATACATATAATAGGCATATGGAAATATATTTTTCTATAAAATAATTCAATGATCTCTCTCTCTCTTATTTTTCATAGTTCAGAATTATAGATTAATCTTCTATTAATATTTTCATAAATTACAACAACAACAAAGGCAGCTTTATTAGGACAATTCCGTCCTGTAACGAGTCGCCATACATCATTTTCACGGAGAAAAGGAAAAAAACATAAACAAAGGAGAGAAGGGAAAATGAAAAGTAAATCAAAGTAATCAACATAACACTATGCAAATTAACTATGGAAGGAAAATGTTCTGTAATTTTAGTTCTTAGAGATTACCTTGTTCTATAACGCTTTATGAAAGTTAAACAATTCTATCGCGATATATTTTTTCTCGGACATTATTCTGATTAGCTGAACTGGGTTCACGTAGACTTGGATTATGTTCTTTAATATCTTATTCCGTTCCTTGTTAACAATAGTGCATTCAAAGATGTCGTGGGTCATTTCTTCTATGCTTTCAGTTTTTCAGAATTTACAAATTACATCTTCCTTTCTAATTATTTGAATGTGACTTTCTCTTAGTAAAGTCGAAGTGATTCTTGTTTGGGTAATGTAACCTTTTATGTCTAATGATAGGTTCCAGTATAAAAATGTATTTTCATAAATTATATTTCTAACAAATTTTTCTGTATAGAGATTTTAGAATTAATCCTGGGTAAGTTATCAGTTATATTATAAATTATATTGTTCAAATTGAAAAAAATATTTTATTAGATATCAAATAAAAACTATTTTAAGCGGAATATTTCGTTATAAATGAAACAACTTTATATTGGCCTTTCAGCTCTGTGCGATAAATAATGAATAGGAAATTTTGGCTTCTCATGATTTACTCTTAGGTATTTGCGCTACCTTTATTTCCAGACAGATCTAAATGTTTTTATCGAAAAACACACAGAAAGAGTCGTATAAAACGTTGTTTTATTCATAAAAGAAGTATCCACGAAATATATATTAGAATTTTATTTACATATGGGGAACCTACCATAAAATATTAGTTCAATAATATAGATAGGTGCGCCATGTGTAAATAAAATTCTGATATATTTTTCGCAGATACTTCTTTATGAATAAAAACAACGTTTAATACGGCTCTTTCTGCGTGTTTTTGCGATAAAACATTTAGAGCTGTCTGGAAATAAGAGTAGCAAACCTACTGTAGAAATACATCATTGAGAAGCCAAAACTCCCTATTCATCGCACAGAACTGAAAGGTCAATATAAAGTTGTTTTTATTTATAAAGATATATTCTGCTTAAAATATGTTTTATTTATATAAAATTTTCGTTCAATAATATACTGTTAATAGAATTAAAATAATTCATATGGATTACTTTAAATATACTCTTAAAAATATATAGATTTTATTATTGCATTATAATATTTTTATCATATTTATAAAAGTAAACAACCTAAAAGGAGCTATACTGATACATTTTATTAATAGAAAGGTCAATGCAGATGTGGGTATTCAAATAATATATTTAAATTAATTTATTGGTAATAACATTCATTAACTTGTTTATTTATACTTAATGAAAGTTTATTTATAAACAATTTTAAATAACATTTTAATTTCAGCAAAAAATACTCTATTTGAAATAAATATTTAAAATTTTAAGTATTTACATAAATTATATAACGTCTTATATATTTTATAGAATTACTTGAAAAAATTGGTGAGTAGAGATTAAAAAATATATATTAAAATTAAATAATGAATATCCATAAAATTCCATTATTTTATGTGATTAAATAAATATAAAAATGTATATTTTATTATATAATTTTCTAATATTTAGAAAGATATATAGTTGATCTACAATAATATAATATATATTTTTGAGAAAACCCTTTTTTTTATTCATGTCTTAATTTCTCTATTTTAATACATATTGAAGTTCGAATACCCATAAAAGGGTATAAATTTTTGTAAGAGAATCAGAGGCTGAAACTCAGAAAAGATTGTTTAATTATCAATTATATTATATTAAGATGACAAGTAAAAAGAGAGACAAACAAAGCAAGCATAAGGGCAGACAAACAAAGGCAAATCTGAAACCTATATACAGGTACGCCGGCGGTTGGTGGCGTCAGGTCACGTGATGTCTGGGGGAAGTGGCCGTTGCTATGGGAACAGCCGATGTGCGACGTTACTTTTTCCAACACTCCCACCTAACGTGCACTCCGTTGTTTCAAACAGTCCAAGTTGGCTCCTTAGTCTTCTATACTTTTCTGGAGGTAAAGCTTTCGTAAATATGTCTGCAGCTTGTTCATTGGAGCAGACATAAAGAAGGTCAATTGCATGTTTTTGAAAATGATCTCTGATAAAGTGATACGAAATATCAATATGTTTAGTTCTTTTGTGGTATTCTGGGTTGTGAACAAGTCTTATGCAGCTTTGATTGTCGCAAAAAATTGTTGTAGGCTTTACTTGTTCTTGATGTAGCTCGCGTAGAAGTTGTCTCAGCCAAATTGCTTCTTTCGTTGCTTTGGAAGCCGCAAAATATTCAGATTCTGTTGTTGACAGAGACACACAATTCTGTTTTTGACTGCACCAAGAAATAGGTCCATTATTCAACATGAACACATATCCGGTGGTTGATTTTCTTGTGTCTAGGTCTCCAGCAAAATCAGCATCGGAAAAACCTATCAGAGTTGTAGTGCAGGAACTCCCACCAAAACAAATACCGATGTTTTTCGTAGCTTTCAAGTATCCAAATATTTTCTTTAGTGCGGTCCAATGTGAAGGTCCTGGGTTGTTCATAAATTGGCTAACCCTGCTGACTGCGTAGGCAATATCAGGTCTAGTTCCAGTCATGAGGTACATTAAACTACCAATTGTCTGTCTGTATGGAATCTTGTTCATTTCTTCAATTTCCTGATTATCCTTTGGGCACATCTCTTTTGTTAGTTTTGAGTAAGGATCAGAAGGTACAGATTGTAACTTAATTTCAAGAAGGTTGTAATGTTCAAATGTTCTTTCAATATATGAGGCTTGATGTAGAAATAACATTTTATTTGAACCATCTGCATTTTGCTTTATTTTGTATACCCACTTGCATGCAATAGCTTTTCTGTCTGATGGTAGTGTCACATAAGTCCATGTTTGATTTTTCATCAAGGAATTGAATTCATCGTCCATAGCTAGTTTCCACTTTGTTGACTTTTGTCCTACAATTGCATCTTCATAGTTCAATGGTTCTTGGTCATGGACATAACAAGCATATGAAATAGCTCTTGTACAGCTGGTTGATGTTTGTTCCTTTTCTCTGATTCTATTCCTGAGAGGGTATCGACATGATTCTTCTGGTTTGGAACTGGTATTTGTGCTATCAACACTTTCTTCACTATATATAGTTACCTGCTCTTGTTGGTTATCCTGAATATTTTCTGATGTATTAGCTTCAGTAAATATTACATCTCTGCTTATGATAATTTTTCTAGAAATAGGATCCAACATTCTATAATTTTTGTTAGTTTCAGTATATCCAACAAAAAATGTACGAATACTCTTTTTGTCTAATTTCTTTCTGTTATCTTTTGGTATATGCACATAAGCGTTACATCCAAAAGTTTTCAAATGTAAGATGGAGGGTTTTCTCTTGTACCATATTTCATAAGGTGTAGAATTTTCCAATACTTTAGTAGTACATCTATTTAAGAGATAGACTGCTGTGTTTACGGCTTCAGCCCACAGTTCAAGCGGCATTTTTCTTCCATGTAACAAGCATCTAGCTGATTCAACTATTGTTCTGTTATCTCTTTCAGAAATTCCATTCTGTTCTGGGGTATATGGAGCAGTGAGTTCATGAACAATTCCTAGAGATTTTAGATATTCAGAAAAATTCTTATTTAAGAATTCTGTGCCATTATCTGTTCTGAATCTTTTTATTTTATTTCCAGTTTCAGTCCTAACTCTTTTTACAAATTCTTTAAATTTCTCAAGTACATCTGATTTATGCCTAATGAAGTAGGCCACTCTAAATCTTGAAAAATCATCCTTGAATGATACAAAATATAATGATCCACCTGGTGATCTTTTACTCATTGGTCCACAAACATCTGAATAGATCAGCTCTCCTGGATAGGTCGAATTTGGACTTGTTGATGCGTGAAAAACTTTTCTATTTTGTTTTCCATAGATGCATGCTTCACATAGTAAAGAATCAGGCTTTTCTTTAATTTTAATGTCTTCTTCAAAAACATTATTTTCAAACATTTGGGTTAATTTTATAGGATTTACATGACCCATTCTTTTATGCCATATATCTAGACTTAACTGAGCAACATGAGTTTGTAAAGATTGCTTTGCTTTAATAAAAATTCTATAAAGATTTGAATTGTCCTTTATTCCAGTAACTAGCACTTTCGATTTTTTTTGTCAATTTTATCTGATTTCCTTTACAAATGAGCGTCAAACCATGTTTTGTTGCAGTAGATATTGAAAAAAGATTGGTCTCCAATTCAGGTATATAGAGAACATCCAAAAGAGTTGCATTAATTTCCTGACTATCAACATAAGAGAGAATATCAATATTTCCCTTACCTTTTGCATAGATCTGCTTTCCATCTCCAAGGCACACAGGATGAACACCTTCTGGTATTTCTTCGAACGTAGAGAACCATTCTCTTCTGAAAGTCATGTGATCCGTTGCTCCAGAATCTGCAATCCAGGAATCCTTTGTTTCAGCGAGGAAGGCACTTGTCTCAGCTGAAAAAGCACAACTATCATATCTGGCTGAAGAACTTGGCTGTTGTCCTTTTTGTTCTTCCTTTCTTTTATAGCATTCTTTCCACCAATGTCCTTTCTTCTTGCAATATCCACAGTGTGTGTTCTTCTTTTTATCTTTAATGGATTGTTGATGCTGCTGTTGTTTGTTGGAAGCTGTTGAATTTCTGTTGAACTTTGAAAAAGTCATTAAGGCATTATCTGGTTTAAAATTTACTGAAGAATCCCAATGATCCTGTAAGCTTTCTTCTTTCGGTAATCTTGCCGTCAAGTTTTCTAGTGTCTTTTCTTCTGATGAAACTGAATCCCACGCTGTTATGAAATTCTTGTATTTATCAGGCAAGCTGCAAAATATCTTTGTAATTTGGGCAACATCAGAGACTGGCTCACCTAGATCTTTCATTTGTTGTGCCTGAGTTTCAACTTTGGAAATGTGAGTAGCAATGTTATCATTTGGATTCATTTTATATTCGAAAAATCTTTGTTGCAGCAAATATTTGTTTGTTTCAGATTTCAGTTCATATATTGTTGATAATTTCTTCCATATTTCTGCTGAAGTCTGGCAATTAACAATCTGCTGAAGATATTTAAACTCTAGAGCAGTAGTGATCAGCATTTTGGATTTTGCATCTTTCTTTTTCCATTCAGAGAATTTTGCAATATCCTCTATTTCAGGTTTTACTTCAGAGCCATCAGTTATACTGAGAAGATCTTTTGCTTCTAGAATAATCTTCATTTGAAATTTCCATAGATGAAAATTATCGCCGTTGAATTTTTGAATTTGTGGAAGATCAGTTGTCATCTTGAGCAAGTAAACGAATTTCAGCTTAGATAAACAAAAATATTTGATACCAACCAAGCTCTGCTGCCATGTAAGAAAATCAGAGGTTGGATGTCAGAAAGTATTGTTTAATTATCAATTATATTATATTAAGATGACAAGTAAAAAGAGAGACAAACAAAGCAAGCGTAAGGGCAGACAAACAAAGGCAAATCTGAAACCTATATACAGGTACGCCGGCGGTTGGTGGCGTCAGGTCACGTGATGTCTGGGGGAAGTGGCCGTTGCTATGGGAACAGCCGATATGCGACGTTACTTTTTCCAACAATTTTGCTATAGTGTTATGTGGTTGAGATATGACAAATAAATAAGATTATATATATTATATATAATTATAATAAACAGTTTCTATTTTTTCTGAGACAGTATGGATAAAAATTATCCGATATGTGTGATTCCATTTATCATACTGGATAATTTATTAATTTGTAGATTCCACAATTTTTCGATTATTATATTTTTATTTTATTCCAAATGTTTTCTTTAGTGAATTTTGGAATATCTTTTATATATTCCAAAATATATTTTTCATATCAATTTATGTTAATGAATTCAAATATCTATAATTATTAATTAATGATAAAACATGTTTTGAAATTTATAATGATGTTAACTTACAATAATAAATTAATACTAATTTTTATTCTGAAAATAAACTCAATAAATACAATATAATTTTAATAATTATATAATATCTCAATATTTTTACATTCTAAGTTTACACTATAAATTTTCACAATTTTAATAAATATATTTTACTCATAATTATTTTTTTTGTGTGTATTAGAATTACCCAAAAATATAAAAGGTAATTATATTTATGTAGTCCTAAAAATTTGAATAAAATATTAGTGGAATTTATAATATATATAAAATATTTCTATGTGTGTTTATATGCCTGATGTTATTTTAAACAAACAAATATTTAATTATTTTGAAAATTAAAATACTGATTATATAATTTTTATTATTTTTTTTTTATTTTTATTTATTGTTACAAAAGCACGAAGTCCAAAGGACTATTGTGCTGTGCTAGTATTATTTACCTATATATGATTAATTATTTACACGATGGATTAGTATTGTTTTGTAAATTATTGTACAAATAGTTTTAAACTTAACAAAGTTCTCATAAGATAGAGTATATATACAAAGAGAATTTGGTAATGTTTCAAAGTATCTACATACAATTTGATTAGTCAGAGGGCAAGTTAAAAGAAGATGCTCTGGTGATTCAACATCTAAGCGGCATTCACATGTTGGATCATTGATAGCATTCAGTTTGAATAGGAAACTTAAGAAGGGTCCTTTGCCAGTTAAGAATAAAGTAGTGAATTTATCAGGAGAAATGAAATTTGGGACAGCAATTGGAAAGAATTTCTTGAACAGTTCATTAGATTGAGAAAGATAAAACTTAAATTTTAGATCCAGATATAGTTTGTTTAATTCTTTTTGAAGGGGTTTTTTTGCGTGTTCGATCTGTGAGAGAATTTGTCATATTATACTTTGTTTGTAATAATTCAAGATAGTCGGACAGTAAAGGGGTTTTCGCTAGTATATGTGTGATGTAAGAAGATGAAATCCTATAAGCATGAATGCATCTAATAAGAATTTGATATTGTATAGAATTCAACTTGGATCTTTTTGCTGCAGTGATAAAAGGAAACCAAATATTTGATGCATAGCTTATTGTAGAGCGTATCATAGCTTTATATAAGATCAATCTACGCCGAGTATCAATGCCCCAAGTACGTGCACATAATGAGAATAATATATTCTTAAGTTTCGTAGCTTTCATAATTATATTGTCAACATGTGTTCCAAAATTAATCTTATTCCTTTGTCTATGATTTTTAAAAATAACTCTCAAAATTTTAACAGTTTCTGATGGTTGAATTATTTTTCCATCAAAATTAATGGGCAATTTTTCATATTTATGTAGATAGAGTATACCTGTTTTGTTTGGACTTAGTGAAAGTTTTACCTTTTCACACCAGGCTTTGATTTTTATTAAACATTTGGTAATATTATACTGAAGATCATAGATGTTTGAACTCCATACCACAAATGTCACATCGTCCGCGAAAGCAATTACTCTAGCAAAACTTTCGTTAAAAGATAAGTTGAAATCATTAAGTAATATATTCCAAAGAATAGGAGAAATAATACCACCCTGGGGGCATCCCTTATTTATCTTTTTTATACACTTTACATTAGTATATTTAAACTCTACACTCCGGTCTTCAAAGTAAGAATTAATTATTTTTATAAGTACCGCTGGAAAATTTGCCTTGTCCAATTGTGTAAGAATTGCCGGATGCCATGCGTTGTCGAAAGCTCCGCTGATGTCCATTGTTACTATTGCCGTATTTTCTGTTTCTCTTTTCAGAAGACTTAATTTAGTTATTTCTTGTAAAGCAGAAATTGTTGATTTTTCTTGTGTAAATCCACGTTGAGCAGGATGCATAACACTATTACTATTAATATGATTTAAAAGTTCAATATGAATTAGACTTTCAAAAATTTTACCTAAATTAGAAGACAAACTTATAGGGCGGTAGGCTTTCGGATCTTTATAATTTTCTTTATTAGGTTTTTTTATAATCATTACTGCTGACTTTCTCCAGGCCTCAGGATAATAATTAAGTCCAATACAAGTATTGAACAATTTTGTTAACACAGGAGATATATGATGAACTGCCGTTTTGATCATCTGATTGCTTCTGATTATATAATCCTTATAATTAACTTTCAATATTATATATTTTGAAAATTGGATTAGATTTTGATAAATTTTGTGAAAAAAAGTCAGAAATATTTTCACATTATTTTTTTAAAACTAAAATTTGAATAATGAAATAACGAAACCTTGAAATATTAAACACATGGTGAAATTCCAATTTTGATATGGGTGAAGTGCTTCTTCAAGTATAATATATCTTGAGATTTATTTTATTCAATATAGAATATTTATATTCTCTCACTCCTAATAACCAATCATAAATATATTTATATTTTTAAAAGATAAAAATAATATAAAAACAATATATCAAAGCCTATAATGCCTGAATATATAAAAAAGCGCATTCCGAGATAAATTAATATAGTAGATATAGAAAATTCTTTCCTATTCCTCTTTCCAAACCATTATTAGGATTAAGCCTACTTTTGATAAAACTTATTTACAATTTCCGTTACGAGTTCAGAGTCAAAATATATATTTTTATCAGTATTTCCACTTTTATAAACAAAGAAATATCTTAGAATTATTAATATAATTTTCATTATTTTAACAATTGATTTATAAAACTAAATTGGAATAGAATAATATAGAAAAAAATATTTTTCTATCGTATAGCTCGAAGTTTCTGAAAATTATCTGTGAAAAATGGCAATAATATGATATAGAAAAAATATTGAAATTACAAATATAGTTATAGGAAACAAATATTATTTACTAAGCCTTCATAGCTCGAAGAATAAAAATAGTCAATTCTGTTGATAATTATCCTTTTAAGATATTATTGAAATTCATCCGAGGGAACTCACACCTTGTTTATATAAAATAGCATTCTTGCAAAAATGTTTAATAGAATCCATATAACAAATCGATATCGAATATGTTTTCAAAGATTATAATCGAAAAATAGGTTTGTTGAAAATTCTTAATTGTCATCAATACACATGTTACTATATTATAATAATCATCATTATAATGCATCATTATAATAATGATGGGTAGTTAGTGACAGATTTTATTGCAATTGAATGACATAAATACATAGGTAACCTTTGGCTTTTCCAAGTGTTCCATGGATATTTTCAGATAGTTTGTATTCTCTAGTGGAGTTGTACTTTTTCACGATTTGAAGGGGACATTTAAGTAGCCTTTTCTTTAAAAAATAATTCAATGCAGGATTCGGCAACTATTTGTGGATATCTAGAATTTAAGACTTATACCTCTAAACGAATCACTATAAAACACACACATGAATATTATATATAATCAAATCCTTATATTAGTGATAAAAAGTACGAAGGTGTTATTTAAAGATTGTTAAATTAGGAAGCCGTAACACACGAGCATTCAAACTTCACGGTCCTTCAACTGGTGTTGATTGGGAAAAACGCTCTAAAAATATGATCACCTTGTTTCATTTTCACTTCGTAATAAATTTTCCAGAGAAATATTTGAAATAACTATTTATAATCTATAAAGAATGGACCTCGCAATTGTTAAAGTGGCAACAAATAGTTTGTGTTAAATATAACGCGATAGCCTTCCTTTGTTCAAATAAAATCTGTAATAGATTCAAAGTAAAAGAATTTCAACAGCATAATATACTCTATAATATTTTTCTGGTAATATATTGTATTGTTTTCAAATATTTAAATTTAAAATAATATATTTATATTTTCTAACTGATATCAAACAAAAATATTTCTAATAGACTAAATCTTTAATAGGTTCAAAGAAAACAATTGCAGGTAAGTTCGAATACAAAATTGTATATCGTTATCTATTTTTTATATTAAATGTATTTCAATACTCTAGGTGAATATATATCCAATTTTACATATATTGAATAGTTTATCAGGGGCACAAATTAATAAGGTACGATTGTCTTGTGTTCAAATAAGACCCAAATACCTTGTGTTTATATTAAATACCTATATGAAATTCTATACCTTTTTTTTTAGAATTATTGTTGAATTAAAAGCTAACTTCTTTAATTTGACCATATTTAATGATATTTTTTCATTATATTATTTAACGTTTCTTTTCACTTAAATAAATAAATATTCATTATAAAATTAAAATAATAAACAACTATAATATTGTATTTTCTAAATATTAATTTGTTTTATTATAGAAATAATTATAAAATTTGGTGAGTATATTATAACAAAAATTCTAGAAAATATCTTTATCATTAATATTAATATAATATATAAAATCATTATGATTTTATAAATATAATAATATTCATATAAAATTCATTTTCTAAATATATCATATATTTGGTTTTGTGTATAAGATATATATCTTAATATGAAAAATACCTCACAATAATATTTTAACAATGTATGATTCTTTTGAAAATTAAACAATTTCAATGAATTTTCATAACAGATGGTATGCTAATGCATCATAATTATATATGATATGAATATACATTTGGTTCAATATAGATTTTACATATAGAACAATAAATTGTATTTAATATGAGGCAACATTAAACTCACGATGGAAATTCTACTATTTAAATATATATTACAATTTTTTTTAGAATATATTTTAGCAAATTCATTTTCATAGAATATTCATAAAGAATAGTCTGATGTGTCTTTTGATAAAAATAATATAAGCTTTTTTTATACATTATTTCTAGATTTCAACTTTGAAATTCGAATATAAACTTTGGTATTAGATACATGGAAATTAGTCTAACATATTTTTTTTTTATTTTAGTAATTTTACGAAGGAGAGTCAGAAGTAAGTTTTCTAATTATTCTATTAATCAATAATAATTAAGTAATATCTATGATATTGATATGGTAAAATCAAATAGAAAATATTGATATAAATTAAATACAAGGGGGGATCAATAAATAAGGTGGATTATCTTATTTCTTAAAAATTAAAAAAGCAAAAATAATTTGAACCACAGAATATTAAAATATAACACCGAGAGACTATTTAAGGTGTTCTGTTCTTTTTTTCCCATGCGCGGCGCGAGACTTATAAATAAACTAAAATGTAAGCTCCCTTGAAGGATTGCACCACGCTTGAACAACGTGCAGTTATTCGTTTCTTTAGTGCAGAAGGTATTCAAACATCTCAAATATGCCAAAGAATGAAAAATATCTATGGTGAGTCTTGTTTGTCTCAAAAAACATTTATAAATGGGTTAACGAGTTCAAAAATGGGCGAATTACATGTACCGATATTGAGCGACCTGGACGACCAAGTGTTACAGCGACGCCAAGCACGATAAATGCGGTTGAAAACTTAATTTTGGAGGATAGAAAATATCTATTTTTACCATAGCCGACAATTTGAATATAAGCTATGGAACTGTGCACACCAATATTAAAGAACAATTGCAATTTAGAAAAATATGCTGCAGATGGATTCCGCATTTCCTTAATTTGGACCAAAAACTTAACCGTATTCGGGTTTCAAAGGCTCTGTTAAAGCGGCATGAAGAGGAAGGTGATCATTTCCTTTACCAAATTGTAACTGGAGATGAGAGTTGGTGTTATCATTATGATCCTTCGACAAAACGTGCATCTATGGAATGGAAACGAGGCGACTCTCCAAGACCAAAAAAATCAGGTCTCAACGTTCGGCCGGTAAAGTTTTGTTAACAATTTTTTAGGATGTTGAAGGACCAATCTGTCTTGATTTTTTATTTTCAAGGCAACGTATGAACAGCGACCTCTATTGTGACATTCTTGTAAATAAGCTAAAGCCCGGTATAAGAAACAAAAGAAGAGGTAAGCTTAGTAAAGGTGTTCTCTTCCTTCATGATAATGCAAGGCCGCATACATCATGTAAAACTGTATCTACAATCATTAAATTAGGTTTTGAAGTTTTAGAACATCCTGCATATAGTCCAGACCTAGCACCCTCTGACTTATTTCTTTTTGGACTACTAAAGAAGGAGTTAAAGGGAAAGCGATTTGACTCGGATGAAGATGTCCAGAAAGTGGTGCAAGATTTTTTTCACACGCTTCCTAAGAGTGCCTATAAAGAGGGTATTTACAAGTTACCAGAACGATGGAGACGATGAATAGAAAGCCAAGGTGATTATTTTGAATAAATCAAGTCCTAATTTTTAATATCGTTCGTATTTTTTTAAAATAAATTATAATTCACCTTATTTATCGATCCCACCTTGTTTATTATAAAAATAATATCCTACCACCAGTTATTAAACACATTCTAAATACTAAAATATTAACATATATCAACGAAAATATCTCTATATAGTTATATTTGACTTGAAATATTCGAAGATTTATATATTGTAACATAGTATTTATTAATTTTATTATTTTTTATTAACAGAGTGGTCATTTTTATGTTTATATCTTGCGACTCTGTAAATTTCCCTCGTGGCTTATCTTTTTTTACAATTCATAGTTTATCCTTCCCTGAAATAAATTGTTGTCTCCTCCTGAAGTTTTTGTCTTCCCTAATTTCCCACGTGGCATTTTGGTGAAGATGCTGGGTAAGTTAGGGAAGACAAACTGAAGATCGACGAGAAGAATTTGAAGCCATGGGTGCTGTAATCCACATTTTTAGAGACTGGCTCCAGGATTCCACCGCCGTGTCAAAGCCAAGTCCTTCTTCTAAGATGACGATGTCCCTATAGACGACGATACGACGACAAAGCCGCTCTTCACGCCGCAAGAAAATGGACGCAAAGGTACTAGGGACAAAGTTCCAAGACTTCGATGGAATCCTTGGCAGAAGCACGTCAAATCCATGTCAGTATCTGCAATAATTGCTAGCTGTGGGTCACAGCTCCCATAGGGAAGAAGCTATGTAACATAGTATTTATTAATTATATTATTTTTTATTAAGAGAGCGGTCATTTTTATGTTTATATCTTGTAACTCTGTAAATTTCACTCGTGACTTATCTTTTGTTTACAATTCATAGTTTGTCCTTCCCTGAAATAAATTGTTGCCTCCTCCTGAAGTTTTTGCCTTCCCTAATTTTCCAAGTGGCAATATATAATCTTAACCTTCATCATGAAATATTTTATGTTTCTAGAAATACAAAATAATTATTGAAAAATAACTAAATGTTTATTGTTACTCAAATATAAATATGTTTTCAGAACCCAAGCCAGGTATGTTATATTTTTATCAATCAATCGGACACTATTTTTATGTTTTAAAATAACAATATCACTATAAGTAATACAAATTTCATAATATTTCGCAAAGACATTAAATATTTTATTCCAAGCAGATTTTTATCGATATTGTTGAATTTGTAGAATGATATACAGTAATATTTAATATTTACAAAATATTATCTTTATATATACAAATGTAAAATCCATTATTCCAATATTTCCAGCAAACATCAAAGACTTATCATTGAATCCCTCCTGTCAAGCAAATTCCACAGCCTCAATAGAAAAAATGATTTACCTGAAATTTACAATGCAATATTTCCTGCAGCCACCAGGCCTCCAACTGTACCATGAACTCTGAGACCACGAATTCAGTGTGTATTCTGTTCTGTGTTTCCAAAGATGCCATAGTCTGTGTCCTATTCCATATCAGTACATATTAGACATTCAAATTCTCTATATACAATATTAAATTTCAGTTTATTATTATTTTCTTCACTATGTAAATCCGTTTTTGCATAATTGTTTTATTTTCTGCTCCGTTATATGTATATATATAGATCAGATCCGGAAACTTTAGTATAGTAATTTTTTCCTGTCGAAGGGCGGTTGTGCCCGAAAGCTTGAAATAAAATTTTTTCGCATAAGACACTTATCCCTCAGACTTATAGTTTTGAACATTCCATATGATATTATTGACAATTGAAACGACAACTCCTGAAAAAGGAAATGATAGTTATATAATGATTGGAATGGATGTAAGAATTTGTTACAAATCTCTATGAAAAACAATAAAAAAATTAAAAGGTCAGGTGTTGATTTAAAAAAAAAGGCCTATCCTGACCAGGAGCACATGTGCCTTTCAGAAGGCATAGCGCGCCATCTAGTGGAATACAAATCAACTAATCATTGATTTCGTCTGTTCCCTGATATTTGGCCAATTTCCCAATTTCTTGATAAATCAAGAAAAGCCAATTCAGTTGGCCAAATATCAGGGAACAAGCTAAATCAATTATTAGTTTATTTTTGTTCCACCAGATGGCTCTTTGCCTTCTGAAAAGCACATGTGCTCCTGGACAGGATATGCCTTTTTTATTTTTAATTCTCTAAATATAATACAATGTGTCCAGATATATCACTTGAAATGATAGGTAAGTCAATACAATTATTCTCTATCTATTCAAAAAAAAATAAGTAATATATACACATAATAAACAGACCATATATTGAATTTAAAATAATATAATACCCAATATTTCAGTTATCTGAACGCCAAAATTTGTAACGGTATAAAACGTACCTACTTTGCACCTTATACATATTAATTCTTGAATAAAATAAAATGCAAAAGCTTTCTTAATTTATAATGCAATGTAAACGCGTGAACACACTTTGAGGCATCTCAACGATGTACCTACTTTGCACCTTATAAATATTATATCTTCAATAAAATAACGTACTAAAGCTTTATTCAATTATAATACAATGTAAACACGTAAACAAACGTTCAGGATGGATATTTTCTACATAGACTATAAATTGGTTTTGGTCATTTTAAAAAAAGCTAACGTTTGAACATTCGCCTAAATATTTGGATTGGAAATTAATTAAAATACTTGAAAAATAAAATATATATTCCGTAAATAGTACTCAAAATTTTTCAATTGATAAATATTTAATATACAATAATAAAAATGTATTTAGCTATATGGAAATATTTAGCTATCAGAATTTTCCAAAAAAAAAAAAACATTTTTAATAATGCATTATTATAATGCTTAATAATAATAAAACTTATATAATAAAAGGTTTATATATATATTATTTCACGGAATATATTTTCAGAACTTTTATAACGTAGAAGTAATATATATTCTAACTCAAATATTTTGATGATATTCAGAATGTATTAAAGAATTTCTGGGTGAGTGCAACATAAAAAATTTCAAATTTATTTTTATAATTTGTATAAGAGGATAATTATAGAGTTTATAATATATAAATAGAATCTATTCATTTAATTTATTAATTTAGTACATTATTATTTTTATAAATTATATTTGATATTATCTATTACCAGTTGCAAATAAGACACGCTATATCCGAATATATAAAGAAAACAAAAGACATATTTACATATATACAAAAGAGTTGTGCTGGGCCGGCCAACGGGAAACAACAACAATAGGTTTATATAGGGAAAGGTTTTCAAACTATATTTTAGAACAAAATGAGAGAAAGAGAATTCGACCTCCAGACAGCGCGGCTTCACACTATTCATTGTTTTTGTTTCTTTAGCTGGTTCAAATATTTTTGTAAATATGTAAATACTCAAATAAATATTTTATTTTCTTTAATCTTTACCACTCAAGACAAATATTTCTTCCTTATTCATTCAATTAGAGCGCAAATATATCGATTAGTAATTTAAAGTTGTTTTATTATATTTTCCACGACAGCAATCGTTGCAAAATTCTCATGTATTATAAACCAGCAGATAAAAATATATATAATTATGGCATTGAAAGAATAACAAGAATACTTAAAAATTACAATATCAAAACCCGATACAAAACCACAGCAAATCTGAAAGAAATTCTACGCCATCCAAACACTAAACATAATAGCATTCATCAATTTAAATCAAACATAGTATATCGCATTCCATGCAAATCATGCTCTACAACATACATAGGAGAAACCGGTAAAACTCTTGAAGAAAGAGTAAATCAACACAAAACAGCTTTTAAAAACCATAGCCCATTATCACTTTTAGTAGATCACGCACTCAAACAGGACCATATACCAAATTTTGAAAAAACAGAAATTATATATAACAACATTCAAGATAAACATTCAAGACTCTTTTTAGAAAGTTGGACCTCAATGAAAGATACCAACAGTATTAATAGAAAAATTGACATACCTCCGTTATATCTACAGTTCAAATCGATTTAAAATTATTTTATTATACTTATTAGGAATCATATATTATTTTTTAATTTTTATAAATGTACATATATAGTCTATTCTTATTAATATTTTTTGTGTGTATATATTTTAAATTTTATCCCCACAGAGTTACAAATATTTATATATCGTCGCGTGAAGGCATCACGTGATGAACCAAAGCAGTTCAAAAACAAGAAAAGCCCTGACGAAGTTAGGCGTATAGCCTATTGAAATATTGGCATTAATATTAAATAAAATGTTTATTTTATCTTTGATCCAAAATATGCTATTCAATTAATAATTTCATATGAATTGCTCAATATTTAAGAAGTTATCAGCCAGATTCGGCAATGAAGCTTTAAAGCTAGCAAGAAGATTTGAAAAACTGCGATTATCGCTAAACCACTGGAAGCAACATTTAGCGTTCAATCACCAATGCCTTTCGAGACAGATAATTCCTCCTTCACTCATTCTAAAAGATCCCGTTCGCACAAACTATTCTCGGAAAATATTGTTACAAACTGGCAAAAAACTCACCAATGCAAGGATCAAGAACTGTCACTATAATATACATAAAATAGAATTAAATATCAATGCACTCATACCCAGGCTTCAAGACCTAATCGACGATTCTCATTTTACTATGCTAGTAGAATATATAGACGCGAAATGTGTGAATATAAGAACGAAGGTACGCAACAACCAATTGCAAAAATTGAATAAATGGAGTCACAAACCCCAAATCCAAAGCACAACCAATAACAATGTGATCAATTTATCGAAACAATCCATTCCCTCAGAAGCCATATCTCTACTATCCAAAGGCCTCAACTTTGTTCCTTCCCAGAAACTCGATATCCCTAGAACAATTGCATCAATAGAGACCTCAATCAAAAACCTTGCAGAATCAAACAAGGAAAAGATCCGAACAGAAGTCATTCCTATTCTGAAAAATCTGAATCGCCAGAACAAGACCAATATAAATCATGATGAAAGAAAAGCCATCAGTTTCTTGAAAGAAAATAATAATATTATAATTTCTCCTTCAGACAAAGGTAAAAACACAGTGATAATGGACATAGCAGACTATGACAGCAAAATCCAGCAATTACTTCAAGACAAAGAAATATACGAACTGTTAACTATTAATCCTCTACAGAATATGATAAAAGATTTCAACAGAAATTTGAATAGAATAAAACGCACGCACAAATTAGACAACAAAGTTGTTGAAAAAATCAAAGCATCGAAATGTGATCTACCAATATTCTATGGTTTACCGAAAATTCATAAACCCAATAACCCACTTCGTCCCATAGTCTCATACACCGGTTCACCAATCTATCCGTTAGCTAAATATCTCTCAACAATAATATCGCCGTTTCAGAAATTTCTCCCCCACACCGTTCAGAACGCCACATCAGTGGTAGAGATTATGCAAGGAATAGCGATACCCCAAAATTACCACATGGTTTCATTTGATGTTGAATCTTTATACACGTCGATCCCACATAAGGAAGCCATCAGTGAATTTTCAAAATTTATAGACACCAATCCACAACTCAATTTAACAATTCCTAAAGAAGCACTTAAAGAATTACTCGACTTATGTTTATCCTTCAGTTATTTCAGTTACAAAAACCAGCATTATAAACAGATTAAAGGCCTTCCAATGGGAAACCCAATTTCTTCTGCCCTCGCCAATATTTATATGAATCATATTGACAATATTATCATTTCAACCAAACATCTCAAAATAATAGCCTGGAAACGATATATTGACGACATCATTTGCATCAGTCAAAATAGCAACCTCGACAATATTCTAACCTTCCTCAACAGTTTAAAGCCATTTTTAACCTTTACATACGAAATAGAAAATAACAGCACTTTGGCCTTCTTAGACATCAAGCTCACCAGAATAAATAGCAAAATAGAAACCAGTATATATAGAAAACCAACGCATACAGGCAAATATCTCAATTTTAATTCATTTGGCCCCATTAATCATAAAATATTCCGTTATAAAAACACTATCAAAAAGAATTTCCACCCATTGCTCCTCAAATATTAAAAATAATAAAGCTGAACAAAACATATTTTACAATGAGATGAAAAATAATGAATATCCTTCAAATTTCATCAAGAAACATATATATAAGCCCACCAACAGTCCTACAAACAATAGTGAAGAACCGAATAAATACTGTGCACTGCCATACAATTATGGCATTGAAAGAATAACAAGAATACTTAAAAATTACAATATCAAAACCCGATACAAAACCACAGCAAATCTGAAAGAAATTCTACGCCATCCAAACACTAAACATAATAGCATTCATCAATTTAAATCAAACATAGTATATCGCATTCCATGCAAATCATGCCCTGCAACATACATAGGAGAAACCGGTAAAACTCTTGAAGAAAGAGTAAATCAACACAAAACAGCTTTTAAAAACCATAGCCCATTATCACTTTTAGTAGATCACGCACTCAAACAGGACCATATACCAAATTTTGAAAAAACAGAAATTATATATACCAACATTCAAGATAAACATTCAAGACTCTTTTTAGAAAGTTGGACCTCAATGAAAGATACCAACAGTATTAATAGAAAAATTGACATACCTCCGTTATATCTACAGTTCAAATCGATTTAAAATTATTTTATTATACTTATTAGGAATTATATATTATTTTTTAATTTTTATAAATGTACATATATAGTCTATTCTTATTAATATTTTTTGTGTGTATATATTTTAAATTTTATCCCCACAGAGTTACAAATATTTATATATCGTCGCGTGAAGGCATCACGTGATGAACCAAAGCAGTTCAAAAACAAGAAAAGCCCTGACGAAGTTAGGCGTATAGCCTATTGAAATATTGGCATTAATATTAAATAAAATGTTTATTTTATCTTTGATCCAAAATATGCTATTCAATTAATATATATATATATATATATAATCAATTAATATATATATATATATATTCAATTAATATATATATATATATATATATTCAATTAATATATATATATATATATATATATATATTATAGTAATTTTGGTAGATGTGTTAAGTATAATATATTAATTTGATAATCACAGATTTCAATATATTATAAGTATAGTTTAAAATTTAAGTCTGAACAGCAAGCTAATTCTATTTATATATATATATATATATATAGATGGAAAATTTGCCGGGAGGAAATTAATCCATGGAAGCAATGGTCGCCTCTCCCGTCAAAATTAACGTCAGAATCTGACGCCATCTATTGACCGTCGCCGCAACTAGCGGCATCGGGTCGGTGACAAAGTGGCTTTGTCACCGACCCGATGCCGCTAGTTGCGGCGACGATCAATAGATGGCGTCAGATTCTGACGTTAATTTTGACGGGAGAGGCGACCATTGCTTCCATATATATATATATATATATGAAAAAATAGTACAAATGTAACATTGTACTGGGATAAGGTGCATAAATTAAGAAAAAGGCATCTCCTTATCGTGCAACTGAAATTTGCTGATGGCTGGCGCCATCTATCCGAATAAATATCAACTATTCTCGTTGATTTTTAATTATTCCAGAATTGGCCAAATACCCATTCTTGATTAATCAAGAAAAGCTAACCACGGACGCGTTTCGGGCTGTTGGCCCTCATCAGCGTGGTGCAAGCTGTACCTCAACGACCAAAAAATTGGTCATTAAGGCATTCTGAAAAATCATGAAACGGGTAGTTAAGGCCAGAATTGCGTGAGGACGCTACACAATGTGAAAAAATAGTACAAATGTAACATTGTACTGGGATAAGGTGCATAAATTAAGAAAAAGGCATCTCCTTATCGTGCAACTGAAAGTTGCTGATGGCTGGCGCCATCTATCGGAATAAATATCAACTATTCTCGTTGATTTTTAATTATTCCAGAATTGGAATAAAAATATAGATTCATTATATATTATAGTTTATATATGTTCGAATAAATAAGCTTGAGGGATGAGTCTCTTTTAATTACATTTATTTCAAGCTTTCGGGCTCAACCGCCCTTCGACAGGACAAATTATATTCGCTACTAAAGTTTTCAAATCTAATCTATATAAACATTTGAGAGACGCCTGTGTCTCGAGTGTAATACGAGGCTTGCCGCGTGAGGGGATGAGATCTTTGAAAAAGATGGCCGTTTAGCCCATTGAATTATCGGAAATAAAAGATTATTTGTTGAATCGCAGAGTTCATGATACCGAGGGGGGTTTGGTGGCTGCAGGGAATATTACATTGTATATTTCAGGTAAATCAATTTTTCTATTGAGGCTATGGAATTTGCTTGATAGGATAGATTCTATGATTAGTCTTTGGTGTTTGTTGGCAATATTAGAATAGTGGATTTTCGGTGATGTAATGTTGAAGGAATGGCCAGTTTCATTTATGTGCTGTACTATTAAGGATCTATGGTCTAAGTTATCAATATTTCTTTTGTGTTCATGAATTCTGATATTGACATGTCTCCCGGTTTCGCCTACGTAGACTTTTGGGCAGTTCATACATTCTATGGAGTAAATAGCGTTTCGTGGTGTGCTGTTAGGTTCATTGAGTTTCATGATCTGGTTTCGGAGAAGGGATCCAGAGGTAGGTGCGCAGGTGAAGTAGGTTTTGATTCCAAATTTCAATAAGAATCTCGCTATTGAGGAGGATAATGGTGAATATGGCATATTGCAAATAGATCTGTATATTGGAGACTGTGTCTTTTTAGTTGGGTCATAAAAGTGTCGCAATATAAAGGATATCGGGTATGCGCAGTCCCTGAGGTTAGCTAATATGTTCTGTGTTTCAAGGTTCTTGTACATCTGGAGGGAGCAGTGGGTATGGACTCGTTTTGATAGAGCAATGACTGTGTTGATTTTGTGACTGATAGGACAGAAGGACGAGTATTGAACATAATTAGGACGGAAGGATGGTTTATAATAAACTACTTCACCTGCGCACCTACCTCTGGATCCCTTCTCCGAAACCAGATCATGAAACTCAATGAACCTAACAGCACACCACGAAACGCTATTTACTCCATAGAATGCATGAACTGCCCAAAAGTCTACGTAGGCGAAACCGGGAGACATGTCAATATCAGAATTCATGAACACAAAAGAAATATTGATAACTTAGACCATAGATCCTTAATAGTACAGCACATAAATGAAACTGGCCATTCCTTCAACATTACATCACCGAAAATCCACTATTCTAATATTGCCAACAAACACCAAAGACTAATCATAGAATCTATCCTATCAAGCAAATTCCATAGCCTCAATAGAAAAATTGATTTACCTGAAATATACAATGTAATATTCCCTGCAGCCACCAAACCCCCCTCGGTATCATGAACTCTGCGATTCAACAAATAATCTTTTATTTCCGATAATTCAATGGGCTAAACGGCCATCTTTTTCAAAGATCTCATCCCCTCACGCGGCAAGCCTCGTATTACACTCGAGACACAGGCGTCTCTCAAATGTTTATATAGATTAGATTTGAAAACTTTAGTAGCGAATATAATTTGTCCTGTCGAAGGGCGGTTGAGCCCGAAAGCTTGAAATAAATGTAATTAAAAGAGACTCATCCCTCAAGCTTATTTATTCGAACATAATATTATGGGATTACCTATTAATAGTTTATATATATTATAAGAGTTTAAATACAATTTATATAAAGATGATATATTATATAGTTTTGCATTTGTCTAATACATATAATTTATTTTCGAAATAAATTTCCTAAATTCATTTTTAATATACCGTTTGTTCAGTTCAGCATTTTATTAAATTTTACCTATGTTTAATAGAGTTCCTGAAAGAATGGAGTAAGTAAAATTTGAAAAATAAATTTACACAAATTCAAATATTTTATGATATTATATGTAATGCGTAATATATTGAGTATATATTATAGCGACTTTGTGATAAGTAAAAATCTATATAATATAAATACAATTCATCTTTTAAATAGTATTGAAAATTTGAAATAATATATTTATTTTTTTTAGATATCACAATACTCAAATTACCTTCAACTTTATATATTTTAATATTTATTTTCTATATGTCGTTCAATACATTGACATATACACCAAAAACCTTATATATATATTGCATTCATTGGGTTTATGAGAATAAATACTAATTGTTATGTTGATTTTTCCAGTAAAAATCAAGAAAAAGAAAGGTATATCTACATGGTTTTTAAATTTATACCTAATACCTTTTATTGTAGATGTCTTTTAGTATCTTTTCGGATAAAAATCAACGAATAGTTTATACACCAAAAGGCTAATATTCTGAAAAGAACTAATAATGTGATTTGTCTATGAATCTTCCTTATAGAAAAACGGTTAATAGAACAGAACTTATATTGAATAGTTATATAAAGTGTTTATCAGTGTAGTATTGTCCATGATAGTCATTTTGGGTTCTTAGTGACTGGGTTTCCCCGAAAGTGCTCAACACATTCACGCGTTCGGCCTTTAAATACCGGAAAGAGAATTCTGATAAATATATAATTTTTTTAAATAGATGAAAATTTATTTTAATACTTTTTATACACATTACCAATAAACCAAATATAATATCAATACCTTTAATTTAATGGATATCTGATATATCATTAATCACATATTATGAAGAAATTGTATTGAAATTCAATATTTAATATTTATAGAAATATTTAAAGTATTTCAGAAATGGTATTATCCTATAATTTTTTTCTAATTATATAAAGCGATTAGTATAGTGTTTTATCCAATTGGATAAGGTAACTTATACCGTTTTACTGTGCTGGGAAAACATGGGGATTTGTCAAGGAGACATAGTATATTTTGGCAATAGCAGCATACGTTGATGAGCTAGACTCTACCAATGTTTTTCCTCATGGTAAGATGAAAGGACGAGTAGTATGAAATGTCGGTTATCTTTAATTTCGACCTAGAATCAAATACCGCATTGGGTACGTTTTTTTCTGATAAACAATATTTTTCACCAATGTTCTCAATTCTTGAAAATTTCAACCTCACCAATAAGTTAAAATCAAAAGGTGCTCCAGTACTCACGTAAAAGCATACGTAGAACATCTTTATTCATGTTTAGATATGTTCGCGTACAGTAAAAGCAGTCATAACTACTATACACCATGATTATCATGGCCTGTACCATGTGTACTAGGGATAATAAAAGAAGAGAGATGTGGATGTATTTACTTTTTAAATAAAATATATCTCCTTAAATTCTTTCATTTCTTGAATGCAAATGGAATATGATGGATAAATCGAATTCTATTACTTCAAATTAGGAAAATCGATTTGTTTTTCAAGAGGCAACATAATGAAGCTTGAATTGAATAACTATATATAAATTATTGATATATATAGATTGATTGTTAGGCGACAAAAATAAATATAAACATCGTATTTCAAATCATTTTGTAAAAATATACATAAAATATTGGTAAATACCAAACAAAAACATAGAGAAGCTCGTGTCTTCAAAACTTACTGTTTATTTTTTAAAGTGAAAAACTTGTTGCGCAAAGGTTTCAAAATTTATGTGTTATATATATTCATTTAAATATCAATTATATCAATTGAATTTTATATAGATACATAAAGATTCCTGGTTTTATTTTTAGATAAAGAACCATCCATAGTTTTAGGTAAGTTTTATTCGTTTGACTATATTAATCGGATTTTAAATTAATGATTCATTTTACAATATTTTTTTCGATTTTATTTATATATATATATATAATTAAAAAGACATATATGGATAAAAATATAATTTATTTTACCATAATATAGTTGGCTCAACGGCAAAATTTTTCAAGGTATTATAACATATTAATGTGCGTTATAATACCATGATAAAGGTTGGCGTTCAGCCAACTTAAATATTGGTAAAATAAATTATATTTTGATCCAAAATATGCCTTTAAACTTAAATATTTATTTATGGATTACTTTATTTACGAAAATTATATATATACGTATGTACCTTGTATATATATTTGGAAACCCTGAATAATCATTTTAAAATATTTATTTTGATATAGATGTATATTGTGTTATAGCAAAATGTATAGCAACAAAATTATTTTTACCTCGTAAAAATATTTGATTGATAATTTCTAATAATAGCGCCATACTAATTAAATATATTTTACCAAATAAAAAAAAAAGAAATCGGAAATTCAAGGTGTATTCGAAGAAAAAATATATAGATTCAAATATGTATTTAAATTATAATGTGTGATTAAATACAATTATGTTTTAGAATTCTATATCAAATGGGGTAAGTATACAGAACAATAGTTTTATACCCTAACCATTTATTTTATATGAAATTATTTATTTATACATTTAAATATAAATTTATATAAATATATAATCACGAAAATATATATTATATTATAATTTTTTTATTGGTTCAATTTGGGGGAACATAAAATTAATTTATTTTTAATTTTGAAAAAAGGTAAAAAATGTATTACCAGGCCTATCAATATTTTACAATTACAAGAAAATGAGATCTAATCCAAATAAATTAATAGATCTTAAATAATTAGGTCTTTTTTTAGCTATAATTTATAATACTAATTGTACTTTATCAATATTTTGTAACATAATATATATATTTATAATAAATACTACTTTTTCAAAATATTTCATTTAACAAATTAGTAAAAAAAATGTTCATACTTTTCAGGAATAGGAAAACCTGAGAAAGGTAAATATGCCGATATTACTACTGAAATATATTTGAATGATAAATATGATTATAAATTGTTCAATATATGATACTTACTCAAAATTATATATTTATATTTTCTCCATAAGATTTATTATATTAAAAATCAAATAATATTCTTTGATTATAAGCATTCTTTTTCTTTATTTATAGATTTTTATGACTAAAAATAATAATAAAAAAGGTTTATAATTTATTGTTGATATTTCATGAATAAAAATATAGAGAATATATTAATATATATTATTGTTTGAAATTATAAAATTATTCTGTAGCTAAGCTCATGTACTATTGTATATAGATCCTTCAACTGAAACAGAAATAGCAATATGTAAGTACAAAATTGAATATCTATTATATGCATATGAATAATTATAATATATAATTTTTAGAATATGATGGACTTATTACATAAGGCTGATAAGCACAAGAATTACTTTTTCAAGTAAAAGAATATCTAATCTTGTAGGGTTTGGCTCATCGGTGGTGAATCGATTAACACCTTAATATCAATCAAACCGTTTTAGAACTTTATAACTCCGCCTTTGCCGGTCCTAAGCCCGGATGAAAAAGGAGGGGGAGCAGTAACAAGCTCACTAAAAAAACCTAGGCTCAGCTGGCCCGGCTGATAGTACCCTGTAAGGGCTCCTAATCCAGGGATACAGGATGAGCAGTGTTTGTACTCCATGTTAGGAGTGGCTGCACATGGCATCTGTTCCTCATGTCAGAGGCGGCCATTTTTTTTTGGAGCTAAGTCGGCCTGCCACTGAGTAGTGTTCCCAGTCTTAATGACAAAGACAGACGCATTCTGCTTCACCCAGTGTGGAGATAAGAAAGAAGAAGAAGAACTTTATAATAGTGTATTGAACTAATTTTCTTATATATGTAACTGAAGTGATCGCTGGGAGGGTTCAAAGCTAATAAGCCAAGTCCTCCCTTTATATTTCTTATTGTTGTTGGACAGTATAAATTTAATTTTATTCTAAAAGTGCTGGAGAGTAACTTCGCACATCAGCTGTTGCACCAACTTTCTTTCCGGACATCACGTGACCTGGCGCCACACCGACTGTACCTGTAGTTTGAGTTTTGGTTTCTGATACTACGCTTGTCTTTTTTGTCTCTTTTGTTATTTGTCATCTCAATCTAATGTTTTTATTAATTAAACAATAATTTCTGAGATCCAGCCTCTGATTCTCTTACAAAAAGACATACTTGAATCAATAATTTTATTTCTTATATATAAGTTCTGGGTTATTGATTTACATTCAATATATGCTGACTTGATTATTTTACGTCGACAGTGAAGTGCTGGGCGCACAGAGAGGCCAGGTTGGATCCAGATTCGGTGAAGCATAGAAACTTAGGTCAGGTTATAACTTATGTTTATTTATGGAGCTGGCTATGACTCAAGGGGAAGTCTGACAACATGTAAGACCCCAGTGATGCTGTCTATTATAGTCGAAGAAGAAATAATCAAAATTTCATAAACATACAACCAAATAGTGATTGGTCAATGGTTAATTCCTTCAGCAAAAAAACAAAGAAATTAACCTTTTAAATGTTGTTATTGAGTCCTAATCGTTTATTATATTTCGAGCTTTAAAATGGAAAGGTTACTAATTCAAGAATTAAGCAATAACGGATTTATATATAAAATATTACATATATATTTTGAAATATCGAACATAGGTTTTACTTACATATCTCAAATATTCGATAAATATTGACTAGAGAACATCCATATCACAACCAACAAAATGGTTATTTCTAGACACATAGAGTTTTTCATACAATTTTTGAAATATTTTATATAATGTATAAGAGATGATATGATATGAGAAGTAGGAGTCCGGAACATAATGTTATTTTAGTATTGAAAATTATATTTCTTCTCAATTATATTTAAAATATGAAATAAACAGAGTTCTCATTTATTCTATACAACTGTAAATTTTTATAGAAATCCTGAATGAATATTTTCAGATATTTTGATCGAATCTAAAAGCATAAACATAAAACAAACATGTTTAATTATTAAAATTCAAAACTATCATAGACGCGTATGATTTCTTTTTAATAAAACAATTTCTACTGTCCTTACTGCAATGGAATATTTAATGGGAGGGCCTGGTTCATCATTGGTGAACTCTCCTAGCGGTTTCGTCAGTTTAATCTACCATACCGCTGTTATATTGCATTTTTAGAACTTCCTTTTATAGTAATACTGATGCTTGACTCTTCGAATGGGTGTTTTAGATGAACTATGGACATAAGATTTGAGGACAGAAGAATTACATATAATTATATATATATGTGGTAACCGAGGGTCAAACCTGTAGTAACCGAGAGGGACAGTCAGGGCGTGGAGAGTTTTCCAGTACCTCTCTGCACTTCGGAAGACCTTTAACAGTTTTCACAGAGTACAGGCGGTCGTGGTCGAGGCAGAGTGGAAAGCTTGGGAATGTTCACACACACAAAACGAAGAGACACCGCTGTAGTAGGAAAGTTCCATGAACAGATAGGAGTCGAGCTAAGAGCAAGATGGAGATAGCGGAGATCTTACTGTTTTACATGACGATGAGGTAGTCCTGGCTAAGACCGACAAGGGCTCACGCCGACGGTGGAGTGACGACTATGTAGGGCTAAAACCGAGGTTTTTTTATATATCATTCCCGAGGAGGGGGGGGGGGGTGTTAGACTTTGAACGTCTGCGGCATTCTGCACCCTTTGACCTCGATGGCACGGGCTGCCGAATTCCTTTAAGGTTGTTGGATTTCTCTCTCGATTTTAGACGTTTTTGAACTTCTCAATCTTGCTTTAACTCAGCTCTTAATCTATTACATAGTTTTATTTATTTATCCTCAGTTTGTACAAAGTACATTACATATGGTGATGCAAGGATACATGTCAATCATGCGTATAATTATTTATAGATGTGTTTCTATATACAAAATGACAATATTGTTATAAGTATTATACAATATAGGGTTGTTGGTTTAAATTACCATATATATATAATGTGCTTCGAGTAATAGCTCTTCCGCAAACACCAATTTTAATTATTGTTTTGAAGGTTACTTTCCCATGAAAATAAAATTTTGAAAGATTGATATAATTTCCACACTCTACTCGATATTGGTAGAAAATAATTATTTTTTATTTTGTATATATAGCTATCCGCAAAATGATTGAAGGTAAGTTCTTTTTTTTTCTCTCTAAAATAAATAAATTATAATCAATGAAAGATTTTATTGAGTTTCATGGAAAACAAAATACATATTTCGTTCATGAAATTATTTTTTAAGGTGAAATTTTCCGTTTTATATTAGAGATTTGTCTATATACAAGGTGTGTCCCATAAGTTCCCGGACTGGGTCCATAAAAAAAAAAAGGTAAGATATTTTTTTTTTAAATTATTAAAACTTTTTAAAGTAATCTCCCCTTGCTTCAACGCACCAGCGCCATCGTTTCCCCAAATTGTCGAAACAGTTTTTATAGAGCTCTTTTGGAATGCTCTTCAATGCCAACAGCGATTTTTCTATTATGTCATCCCTGGTGTCAAAATGTCTTCCTTTTAGAACTGCTTTAAGTTTGGGGAACAGGAAAAAGTCATTTGGTGCGATGTCTGGGGAATAGGGTGGTTGAGGTAGGATTTCTATCCCGTTTTTAGCCAAAAAAACTCGTCACCAAGTGCGCTGTGTGAGGGCGGGCATTGTTATGGTGTAGGATCCAGTCACCATTAGGCCATTTTTCTGGCATTTTTTTTCGAATCGCTTCCCTTAGATGGCGAAGAATGTCCAAATACATTTCCTTAATAACCGTTTGGCCTGCAGGAAGATACTCGTGATGAACAATGCCCTTGTTATCCAAAAAAGCGACCAGCAACACCTTGTTTCTGGATTTCAATATCCTGGATTTTTTAGGTCTAGGCTCACCCTGACCTCTCCACTCGGCATATTGACGCTTGGTTTCAGGGTCATAGTCATAGACCCATGTATCGTCGCCTATGATTATATTGTCTTTCCATTCCGGATCCGTTCTTGTCATTTCCAACATGTTCTCACAGGTTGCAAGCCGACACAGTTTTTGCTCATTAGTGAGGAATCTTGGGATGAATTTTTCAGGAGTCATTTTGAGCTTCAAATCTTTGGTTACGATCCTTCCAATCGTTGTTTTAGAGATGCCTGTGTCTTGCTCTAGCTCCAGCAAAGTGGTTCGAGGATTTTCTTTTATGAAATCGGTGATTTTTTGCACATTTTGGGCGTTCTTGCCGAGGATCATCTTCAATAGAAATTCTGCCAGCTTTAAATCTAGAATGTCATTCAAAAACAGTTGTTCTTTTTGGGGGGTCATTGGGGAATGCTTTATTAGGCATTTTAAAAGTTTCGGTTGCTGATATTTGAAGTTTCACACAAATTTCTATGCAAATCCTCTGCTTCAATTTTTGTTCCATCGTAAAATCGCCGCAGCGCAAGGTGTAACCTTTAAATAAATTAGAATAACTTTGGCGCACGCGCACGTACCGCCTCGATATTGGTACCACCGTGTTGCCAGATATTTTTTCTATAATAAACTCTCAAATTTATTTACATTTTTCATTTATTTATTTTTTTATGGACCCAGTCCGGGAACTTATGGGACATACCTTGTATTAAGAACCTAATTTTCCATAAAAAGTGATATTTATTGAATAACCTTTCAAAGTATATTTCTTCATTACAAAAGTTGAGATACAAAGTTTAAGCATTAGATTCACGAATATTCTGAAATATTTAAGAATAATCTATAATTAACTCTAGGGTATTTGTTCAGAGCATATATTTATATCAATATTATTATTAAGGAATGAAAATACAATATAGTCAAAATAGTCTATTTGTAATAAACGGTTATAAATGTAATCTGATTTTTCTATTTTTTCAATTAGAATAATTTTGTTTAGTTTACTGAATGATAATATATTGGAATATATTTCTATGATGTCATCATATATTACTAATAATTTATTCAAATTCTACCTTTTCAGAAATTATTAAAGAATGTGGTGAGTATTGTCAACGTTAAAATTCTATGAGAAGAAAATAAATTTGCTTTTCGGTTCGAATATTGATGTTACCCATATATTAAATGTGTAAAAGCAAATAGCACCATGAAATTATATTCAGTTGGCGAACTTCTGTTACGTTATAGATTATTTATTATTCTTTATTAACATTAAGTAATTCGTTTTTTTCAAAACACTACTTAGATATTTCAATATATTTTCATAATAATCAAAGTCAACCTATATCTAGAAAACAAAAACCTTTTTTATATACCTACATTAGCTTATCAAAACTTATCCCTCAGATTTTAATTCATAATATAACATAAATAATTTTTACTGTTGTCTATCACCCTATGTAACGCTAAGTCAACCTTTACCCTGATTATATTTCTAGGTTTAAATGGTTGACACTAATTCCCAATAGATATTTCCACATTTAAATATATTTTATATAAAATATGCGGTTTCTTCTTGGATTATGGTTAGATTGCGTTATTTATAAGTGGATATTAATAACTTATCAATATATATACTACTTTTTGTTATATTAGAATATCAATCTGAGTATTGTGTGCCAATTCTCGTTGATTTGTGTTATAGAACAGGTAACAGGAGACGGAGGTAAATATATTTTAAATAGAAGTTTAATATAATGTTATAAAATATATAGATAGTGTTTCTGAAAGATGATGTCATCTAAAAAATAAAGGTTAGTTCTACTTACAAAAAGAGACTAGATCAAGGTGTGACAATGATTATTATTATGTATTGCGTATTAGAAAATATAAGTTCTGGAAAAAAAGTAGATTTTCAAATATAGAATGGTTCTCTATGCAATGAAGCAAGTGCTTTTAAGAGATAAATTGAACTCTGATTATATTATCAAAGTGCATTTTTATTGCCATTAGTAGATGTATTTGAACATAGGAGTAGCTCAGATAGCGGAAAATTCACCAGATATAAAAATATTTATAGAGAGCTATCAAACACAAGATATTGATAATGTGTGTATAATACAGTAAGTTGTTTCCAAAAGGATTCATAAGATAAGAAAGTTATACTGAATCTTTCAGAATATTTTATGGTTCGAATAATTTTATGTATATAGTGATTTATTTTGTATTTATGATTAAAAAATACATTGATTTATAAAATTCAATATTGACATTGAATATTTTTCAGACGAAACTGTACTTATTGGTAAGTAAAAAAATTAGGTTTTCAAAATATAAATAGATCTTTGAATCAAAATATAAAATATAATTTACAATAGATTTCAAAATATAAAATAGAAATAGATCCAAACTCCGTTCAATATAGTTTTCAACATTTAATTATCACACAATTACAATTTATTAAAATTTATCATTAATATATTCACCATTCAAGATCTTATTAATTATACCCGTTCTATATTGGTATAGATTGGTAAATTATTTCTTTAATTAATTACAGATTAATGTATCAGCGTCCAAATATATACAAGAAATCACATCTGTTCATCACGATATTTTGAAGTGGAAAGACGTATTTCTGTCCTTATTGTTATGAACAATATTATAGGAGGGTTTGATTCATCAGCAGTGAATCTACTAAACAGTCCGCCTATTCAATTAACTAGATGAATGTTGATACTGAAATCATAAATCTCCCCCCTATTGTATTGGATTATTTTACTTTATACCCAGTACTAGAAAAATATTTTTGGTCAGGTTTTTAATAATCATATGGAAATGAGCTCAGATCGTAGTAGAAAATAAATATAAATATTCACAAGTATTATTCTTCCGCAAACAAAACACAAACGATTACCAAGCATAATTTCAATATTGAAAATTAACACGCCATATATATACAACGCGATATTTTCCTACTGCAATGGAATTTATAGATAAACTAGCCGAATGACCCGGGCAACGCCCGGGGTTTACCCGATTAAATGCTTTTATTAAAATACTATTCGTTACAATTATAGATTGGCGCCGTGGATGTCATTTTGTATAATATATAAATGAGTTTTAAAAATTGTAAAAAATATGCATCGGCCGGGAATCGAACCCGGGGCGCCCGCCACTATAATATATAAATGAGTTTTAAAAATTGTAAAAAAAAAATGCATCGGCCGGGAATCGAACCCGGGGCGCCCGCGTGGCAGGTGAGCATTCTACCACTGAACCAAAAGCAAACGGTGACAGAAGTGTCTCGCGCATTGGCGGCACCAAATGATATAGAATGGTCCGCCTCACCATAGGGTGTGAAAACGATTAAATATATTTATCAAAATTCGAAATTATTTTAAAGGCGTAAGATTCTTTTTGAAAATAAACAATTTCTACTGCCCTTACTGCAATAGGAAAATTAATGGGAGGGCCTGGCTCATCAGTGGTGAACCCTCCCAGCGGTTTCGCCAGTTTAATCTACCATACCGCTGTTATATTGCATTTTTGGAACTTCCTTTTATAGTGATACTGTTGCTAGATTCTTGAGGACAGTAGAATTACTTACATTTATAAATATTTATTTTATATATTTTTTTTATTTTAATTTTTCCATTGCAGTAAGGGCAATAGAATTTGTTTATTTTCAAAAAGAATCTTACGCCTTTAAAATAATTTCGAATTTTGATAACAGATGGCGCGCTAGTGCATCATATTATAGATATATTTATAAATAAAAATTTGCATAACTTCAATAATAAATTTTAAAAAAAGGATATTTGAAACAAAATTTTATTTCACCCATTGATTGGACTGTTTTATATATTACACATATTTTTTTTAATCTCCGAGTTTTCTTTAGTTTAAAATTACTGAAATAATTAATTGCGTTTGATGGCGGTTATTGCTTTATAATAATTTGGGAAACTTTACACCAGTATAATAAAAATATTATTAATTATATGATTAATAATGAACTATTAAAATATTATAATATATAAATATATATTCAAATATAATATTATGTATTTATATAAATATATTTGTCTCATATAACTATCTACTGATTAACTATTATAATTATTTGTTTATGGGTTTTAAATAGAAATACTTATCAAATTGCGTAAGTAATCAATCTCTATTCTATTGTTGATCTAGAACGAAATTATGTTTATATTATAATATTGCTTATTCACGCGCATTTTTTACTAT